>CM062806.1:66085639-66271999 GCA_031772625.1 Pinus tabuliformis
CTGTGTTTTTTGCCTCACCCCACATAAACTTAGGTAGATCTTAATTGTGTAACATTGCTTTTACACTTTCTTCAATGGATTTTTCCTTTCCTTCTATAGCTCCATTTTGTTCAAGATTGTATGGAACTATCAACTCCCTCTTAATCCCAGATTCCTTACAACATGCTATAATCTCTTTGGATGTATATTCACCTCCATTATCATATTTTAGTATCTTGATTCTTCTTTCTATAAGGTTCTTCACTTCAGGTTTGAATTCTTGAAATTTAGTAAATACTTCATCATTGGTTTTCGTTAAGTAAACCTAGGTCTTTCTTGAGTGATCATCTATTAATGTGACATAATAAAGATGTCATCCAAGTGATTTTGGAGTCGTAGTGCCACACACATCAGAGTGAATGAGATCCAATATTTCTTTCAACCATGAAGCACTGCTTCCAAATGGTCTCTTGGTATTCTTTCCCAATGCACATCCATTGCAAACACCTTCATGATTCTCCTTCAGATTTGGTATTCCATATGCTATGGAATTTAGACTCTTAAGTATTTTGAAATGTAGATGGCCAATCCTTTGATGCCAAAATTCATATGGACTAATCTCAGTGTGAATAAGGGCATGGTTTATTGGATATATTAATCTATAGAGCCTTCCTTCTTAGATACCTATCACTTTTTCTTGTTCTATTCTTGAGCCTTTTTCCCATAAAGTCTTCACCGTCAATGAAGGCTAATATATCTCCTTTATCTTCTAATCTTGAAATAGAAAGTAGATTTTTGTGCAAACCTGGAACAAATAGAATGTTGTTGAGGTGGATGTTCCTTCAATCTTCGAGTCTTATGGATGATGATCCAATGCCTTTCATTGGATAGATTTTTTTTGTCTCCAAGTTCCACAAACTATGTGGATTTTCCTTTTAACAAGGTCTTCAATTAGTGGGAGTGACCAGACATGTGCCTTGATGTACTATTATCAATCACCCAGATGTCTTCAGCTTGGAATGTCTGAGAGAGAGATGAGAAGATTCCCTCGTCCCTTTCTTTGAGTGATACCTTCTTTGAAGAGAATATGAGACTCCATAGTTATTTAATACCTTTATTGAGAAGGCTTGCAATCTTCTTGACGACTTTCTTCATTGTACAACAGACCTTCATGATACCCTTAGAGAAATAAACTATGATACCATGTTGAGAATTAAATAGGGAAATGTATATGTTATTTCTCCTTACTTGATAACTATTTTTGTTACCTTTTACTTATTATATTTGATATTTCTTATTCCAATGTGAAATACATCAAACAAATACCAAAACAGTAATAAAAATGACATAGTATATAGGTTGCAAGCCAAGGCCAAAACCCCTCCTCCTGAGGGGAAACCCCGTAAAATCTCTTATTATCTTTTATACATTTCAATTTAAGAATACCATTACCTAGACTCAGACAAATACCCACCAAGATCAAGTCTTCCTCGGCCTCCTACTGAAATAACTTCGACCTCCCACGAATTCCAAAATTCTGCTCCCCAGCAACTACTACAACTACTGCTGCTTCTCTAGGAGACTTCGATCTCACTCTAGCTTCCTTCCCCTTGACCTCGCTTGAATTGAATTGAGTCCTAAGGCTAGTAATATTCCCTAAGATACTTTTGTATGCATTTCCTTCTCTCTTGCTTCCAAAATCGAACCTTATACATTCCCTGCGTAGAAACGGTAACTTTTCACTTCTAGAAGAATGGAGAGAGACCCAAACACTTTGACTTCTTCATCCTTCTCTTCTTCACACTTCCTTATTCGACTTCATTATTCTTCCTTCTTCGGATAAGAGATGAGTTAATGAATGATCCAAATGGAGGAAGAGTTCTCCTTATATTTAGGCTTCCTCAAGAGTGGATGTGGCTCTTCATGTTGGCCGACTTGACAGCTCATTAGGTTGACTTGATATTGGATGTCTTTCAACACTTTCAAGAAAAAATAAATTTTCTTTTACAATTTAAAATGTGCCCATAGTGTTGGGTGTGGAGCTTGATTATCTTCTTTATTCAAAGGTATCGTCGCATTGGACCCCAGTTCGTAATGGGGTGACAACACCACTAATTATTTGTGCCTCTAATACCACTTGTTACTGCCCCCGAAGCTAAAAATTGATGTAAAATTCCTTGTAAAATATTGAGTCAATCTAGGTCATTCTTTAGGCGGAAATCTGACGGTAGAAGTTATGTTAAATTTAGGGATTTTTTCCTTAGAAAGCAACCACTCACTATATATGAGGGAATTGTATTGCGGCTATGTAGATGTGTGTTCTGAGTGAGGAAGAGAGAGGAGATTGAGAGCAAAGAGGGAATTATAACGGATCTAGTGTAGGTTGCATCTCTTCATTTTGTTGGATAATATAAAAGTAAGGACTGGTTGTTTCTCCGTGGACATAGCCCAAATTGGGTGAACCATGTATACCTATGTCTCTCTTATTTTAATGTGTTTTCTGTATTTATATTTATTAAATATTTTATTTGATCCATTTCTCTGTAATATATAATTTTCTAACATGTAGGGTCTTCCATATATGACAATGATTCTTATACCTAGGACAAACCCTAGAAGCATTCAATTGTTGCTTGACCTATAAAATAAAATAACTTGGGCATGAAACCCACGCTTCAATAATAATAATAATTTCTTTTTCATTTTATATTTACAAGAATACATTTCATACTAATGAAGATTGAACCTAATTACAAATTATTCAACAGAACCATTTTTCCCTCATGTCATTTGTTGCATTATCATCTATTAGGTCATAGATACATTGTCCATTCATTTAAAATTAAAAACATGATGAGATCCATACATAGTTGTTGTCATAAAACACATACATCACCATCATAGTAACAACAGAAATACCATAAATACATCAACCATATAATTCACATATAAACCAATACATTTACACATGAAAACCAAGGGAATGAAATTCTCATTAATGAATCTAGAAACCAACTTGGGATGGTACTACCACATTCCACCTGACCATAGATTTTCCAAGACAAATATCTCTTCATCCAATCACCCTTGTGCCATATTCCAAGCATGAATGTGGGACTCATAACCAATTTTTGGGAGCGGGATCCCCCAAGGGCAGTTTTGGGGCTAAAAGCCCACGTTTAAGTCAATCTTTGTAATATAATTCTAAAGACTCCACATTTTCTGGTCATGGAGCATGAAGGTATTATGTGTCAAAAAGGGTAGTCTGCCCTTAGTTTGTAAAGTAAAGTCAGTCCGCAGACGATGGGATTATATAAAAAGAGCTAAGCTCTAAGTAGTTTATAGAGAGAAGGACGGATCATCTAATAGAGTGATAGCTCTGAAGAAGAAATCTTAGTCTTGGGTCGTAGCATAGGTAGAGGCTCTACAACTGAGTGCACAAAGGCCTAGGGTAGAAGTACGCAGCTGAGTGCGCGGACCCCTGCAGCTGTGTGCGCAAGGCAGACAAAAGTTGTAACACTTGGAAGATATTAATAAAAAGAGATATTCTACAATTTCTGTGTCTTTGTTCTATTGATGTGTTTGGATATTTTATGTATGAATTTCCTTTATTATGCTTATATGATGCGCGAATGAATGTAATTACATTGAATAATTGAACACAATTATGAATGTCTACTTACGCAGTGTTAAATTTAATTATTTGATGAGATAAGCGAATCACTTAGACTAATTGGGGAATCTACACGTCACACTACCATAGCAGTGAAAAAGTACCCAAGCAGCCAGTTAAGGCTGCATGAGGCTCGAACGCTCCCTTTCACGATGGTACGAAAGGATAGAGTAGAGGGCATGTCTTGCAAGCCCTAGAGTGAAGCGACCTACGCAAAGGTGGGGATAGAAGGGATCAAACGAAATCACAACCATCTCAGGGTGCAGAAACTTGGTTCCAACATCCCCCCATGCTGCTTCGGGTGAGACTTCGGTCCACACTTCATGGATTGATGCCGAAAGGGCTAGTAGTGTAGGGATTTTTTTGGCTAATTAACGTTGAACCTGGGTCAAGCCCCCTCAAGCCAACAAATGGTTCTATTGCTAGGACCAAAATCTTCATAAGAGATGTGTGATGTCGTATCACTGGAATCCAACTAAGAAGGAGATTGGAGACTAGTTAGACAGGAAAATCCATGAATTCATGCCGCATGCGAACAGGAACCCGCGATTGAAAAAGGAATAGTGGTTGGACAAATACCTATTTACAGATATCCATGAGATATTTTTCTGCTCTTTCCCTATTCAGCTATATGAGTGGATCATGAAGCTAGCAGATAGCCAAGAAAGGTGGAAACTTGACAGTCCTATTTTGTGGACCCCGAAGCTAGTTCAAAGGTTGGAAGCATTGGAGGATAAGAACGCCCGTGATGTCAATCATTGGCTCGATTGCATCGTAGGAGGATTTTTGACTGAACTTGTGGTCGACACTTCAGTCAGCGATAGTGAGGCAGAGCGACACGTTTTCAAAGGACCACAAGGTAAGTACGTAAAATATTTGAATAATTGGATTAAAATGCTATTGTGCGAAAAATGGGTTATGCAGCTACCTTGATGTTTGGGACTACGCGAAGAGGAAAAGCTTACAGGAACGATGGAAAAAAGGGTTTGGAGTATAATCCCTTGATTCCACCTCTGCGAGGTGACGAAGAAGGGATAACAAAGGTTTCTTTGCGAATTGTTGTTTAGTTAATAAGACAAGGATTCCTGTAAATACCACCTCCGCCCACACCACCTCCAACTTCACCACCCTCACCTCCAATTTCACCCATACCACCTCCACCTCAATCGCAGTCTAGTATGGAAAATACAGTGAAGTTTCCTTTGTTCAAATGCTTGGGAAATGAGGACCCAGACCAATTCTGGTTCATTGTGAGGGTTGTATGGCAAGATCAAGGTGTTAAAGATGATCATATAAAGAAGGTGATGCTGGTTAGTGCTCTTCAAGATTGCATACTAACCTGGTATATTAAGTACTCTAATGATAACTTGAATGTTGGAGTGGAAAACATCCAGGCAGCACTGAATAGAGAATTTAGCAAGCCTAAATTTGATGCATAGTTGATTCTGGGATTCAAACAAGGCAAGACACCTAGGGAACTAGATCACAGGTTGAAGTGTACAATCCATGAAGCCAACATGAATTTTATAGATGGAAAACATAACGAGTCGTTTGTAGCTTCACTACTACCACACTTAAGGAGTACGCTATCGCAGCAAAAGATAACAACTCAGGAAGAGGCCTTGGACATTTCCATGAGGCCACATGAAACCCTGATGCAAGATCCAAATCTAGGAGTTTAGCAGATCCATGTGTAGCTAAAAAATATGTGCCTTGAGATGCAAAGTCTGAACCATGATCGGACGGTTCGACCAAAGGTGCGCGAGGAGGTATGGTGCTTGAAATGCAAGATTCAGGGTCATGACAAGGACCATTGCCCAGTCTTTGCAAACTACAATGTAGGAGAAGGATCGATGCCTTTAAGGCCAGAATCTCAAGAAGGACCTAGTGCAGGGCCTGCATTATGGTGTGCTATCTGTCAGGCAGCCGAAAAACATGCCACAGGTAAATGTCACTTGCTACAAAATTTTGTACAAGCACCACAACAACTGTTCTGCAACTTTTGTAGGTCAATAGGACATGATGAGAGTACTTGCAAGAGCTATGAATTGATGATGGATAAAACTCCTACCTATAGGGTTCAAGTTGAAATGAAACCCCTAGACCAGAGCACAAAGATGGCGCGGACAGGATCTCAGGAGTGTGGACAAGGCCGAGGCAGAGGAGGACCTAGCAGAGGGAGAGTTGATTTTCTACAATTGCATAGGACCAAGACACTATTCCCGAAATTGCACTAATCCAATGCATCTGGCATGCAAGTATTGCACGTTGTTTGATCATGAAAAGGAAGATTGTCCTACACTGATAACTAAGATATGTGACAAAGGGGCGTTACCACTTCCGTCGACTCAGAACCTACAGATGATGAGGTCTAAGCCACGCGAGGAAGATCCAAACGTAAATATAGTGCTTAGAAGTGGAATCACAATAGGAGATGACAAGGGGAAACAACCAGAAGACAGTACTTGGGTTCGCAAAGCTCCGACAAAGGAGGCTGAGTTCGATTTGGAGTGCGCACACGAAACCTTCATGGAAGCTAAGAAGAGATTTGCTAAGGCCTCCACCACAGGAAGCAAGGATAAGCTTGAGCAGGAGATGGACCCCTCTATGCTCACAAGTTTCCTGGAGACTTGTATGAAGTTACTACATGATAGTAAGGTTGTGAAAGGGATAGAAGAGCTCATCAATAGATGCGTCGGAACCGTACTGGGTGAGCCACATGTAGTATGAAAGATTGGCAAGCATAAATCAAGGAAAGGACAGGACAAGAGATGAGACTAACCACACAGATAGGAGAGTATGAAATGGATCAGGTTATTTTGGACCTGGGGTCAGACACGAACATCCTACTGAAGCAGACTTGGGAATGAATGGGGAGACCTACGTTGCAATGGTCTCCGATTTAGCTAAGGATGGCAAATCAACAGAAGATCATCCCCATGGGGCGACTATGGGGGGTGACCATGGATATTGAGGGTGCAATCACACTAGATAATTTTGAAGTAATAGAGATAGTGGATGATAGAAATCCCTATCCTGCACTCCTGGGAATTGACTAGGCTACTTATATGAATGGGGTAATCAATCTGAAGAAGCGAAAGATGATCTTTGAGAAGAAATCGTTGCGTGTAATAGTACCCCCAGATCCTGTTGAAGGATCGCACTATACCGAACTAGTCCAGAATTATGAGAGTGATTAAAACCTGGACTGTATATATAAGGTAATAGCACGAGACCAAGATTGGGTGAATCCCACGACAGATGGATGGCGAGAGTTCCTACACTTCAGACTCCGATGAAGAAAAAGAATGTTGGAAGAATCAGTTACATGAAGTAACTATGTTGAATTGAAACATGATGACCTAATCACTGCGTTGTGTGCCATCAGAGGTAAGAAATCTGCCTACTTATGATGTTCTAAATGAGGTAGATATATTTTTCGATGCATTTTAAAGGGAGGTACCAGAAAAGCAACACTCCCAGGTGTTGGACTGGGCGGTACACGCTACGCCCACAAGATGGTGGGGTATGCATAAAGGAAGCTTTGATGATTGGTGCGAATGTAGGAGGAGGATGAGAACACAATTTGGGAAGCTTAAGATGTGACTGATAGACAAGTATGATGGACATGATAATCTGCGCACACATTTGGCCAAATGGACCCAGGCTTATAGATAAAAGCCCCAACCTGAGTGGGTGAACTTGTTCTTTCATACCTTGGATGTGGTCCCGATGAATTGGTACATAACAACAGAGATCCGCCATGGGAAAGGTGAATGGGATATCCTGCTCGAAGGATTCATGATGACATTCAGTTTTAAGGACGGGTTTGACAGTATTGATGAAGCGCTACAAGAGGTGAAAGCAACAATATTTAGGATACCGTAGGATCCTTTGGACCAGATTCAGCCTAAATGGGCTACTTAGCTGAGTCTTGTGCTAGAATTTTATAATGTAATTGTTGAAGAAGAGGATGAGGATCCGCAGAAGATTAACGTTCCAGAAATAGAGGGTCACAGCGCAGTTCAAGGACCATAGGTTGAGAACCCTGATATAACCGCGCTGTTGAAAATGAAACAAATAAAAATTAGTACTAAGGCAGAACCCAATTTCGCAACGATTGGAGATTACTAGGATGACACGATGGTGGATAAGGTCATTGAATTTCTCCGTGAATACCAGGATTTATTCCCTACCAAGTTTACAAACCTAATCGGGGACCTAGGTATGATGAAGATTATATTGAAACCCAACGCAAAGCTAGTTAAGAAAAGACCTTATCGTCTCAATCCGAAATATAAGGAAAATGTCTGCTTAGAGCTAAACAAGATGCTCGCGACAGGCATCATTGAGCCTGTGGAAGAATCTGATTGGGTAAGTCCAATGGTGGTACAGGAAAAGAAGCAGAAGGATGAAATAAGGATATGTGTAGATCTTAGGAAGCTGAATGATGCTTGTGTACATGATCCTTTCCCGACTCCATTCACTGATGAAGTGTTGGAAAATGTAGGTGTCCAAGAAGCATATTCCTTCATCGATGGGTTCTCTGGGTACCACCAAAGCAAAATTGTGTCAGAGGATAGGAGTGAGACAACCTTCACGACTGAGTGGGATTGTTTTCAGTACATTGTAATGCCATTTGGATTGAAGAATGTGCCTATGATCTTCTCGCGTGTATTTTTTGTTGTGTTCAATGAATTTATTTATAACTTCCTAGAGGTAATTTTGATGAATGGATTGTATTTGTGTTGGTTAAACATCATATAGTTAGATTGCATCTGATGCTGGATACTTGTTGGAGATACCATATCGCGCTCAATCTCAAGAAGTGTCTATTTTGTGTTCCTTTTGGGAACCTGTTGGGGCATGTGGTTTGTAGGAAAGGATTGATGGTAGACCCCATGAAGCTCGTGGTGATACTAAAACTTGGAAGCGCCGAGGAGTGTGAAGTAGTTCCATGCTACCCTAGAACATATGGGATATTACAGAAAGTTTATCAAAGGCTATGCACAGATCACCACGCCTATGGAGAAACTACTGAAGAAGGGTGTCACATTCTGTTGGAACGATGACTTCAAGAAGAGCTTGGACACATCGAAAGAAAACATGGTCACTGTGCCAATTCTAGGCTTCCCAAACTGGAAGAAAGAGTTTCATGTGCATGTCGACGCGTCATGTATAGCCCTGGGAACAGCATTAACATAGGTTGGTGGAGAAGGCTTGGACCATCCTATTGTGTTCGCAAGTTGAAGAATATAGAAAGCAGAGAAGAATTATTCCACCACTGAGCACAAAGGGCTAGCTGTGGTGTATGCGCTCCAAAAGTATAGGCACTACTTGCTGGGAGGCCATTTCAAGATGTATACAAATCACTATGCGCTGAAGTACCTGGTCAATAAGCCTTTGTTGGGGGGAGAATCTGTAGATGGCTCTTATTATTCCAGGAGTATGATTTTGAGGTGGTTGTGAAGCCTAGACACTTGAACACGGGACCAGACCATCTATCGCGCATCGAAACAGGGGAGGAACCCACTAACTTGGAAGAAGGATTGCCTGACATGTAGTTATTTGTAGTGTGCATTTTGGATGTTAATTTTGAGGATATAATACACTTCCTAACAATAGGAACTGATATGGAAGGATACACTGTCCAACAAAAGAAGGAATTAGTGGTGCGTGCGGTAAATTTCTCTGTCATTTCTAGGCATCTGTACAAGATGAGGATTGATGAGATATTGTGATGGTATGTACCTACGTTTGAAAGAAGCAACATTCTCATGGATGCTCATGGGAGCACCACGGGAGGTCATTATGCCTAGTCTGCACATAGTAGCACTCACAGGTATGACGGATTGCGAAGCCCTAGAGGAGAGGCTCACACAACTGGATGAACTAGAGGAAGAAAGATTTTTGGCTGGATTTCACCAACAGGTCCAAAAGCAGTGCCAAAAGACACGGCAGGATCGACACATCAAGCTGCACACATTAAGGTAAATGACCTAGTTTTGCTATATGATAGTAAGTTTGATAAATTTCCAGGGAATTTCAAGATGCATTGGTTAGGGCCTTATGTTATTAAGGAGATTAGTGATAGAGGAGCGGTACAGCTGGTCAAATTGAATGGCGAACCCTTCCTAGGAAAGGTAAATGGCAGTCGCTTGAAGCCATACATCGGCGATCTAGCCATGTGACTAAATGAAGGTAGCATAGTCTTAGCACTCTTGGCAACTAAAAGGAGGCGTGGGACTATAAACTACATTTCCTGGGTTGGGGAGTTGTGCAATTGGAAGATGGTGCAAAGCAAGGATGTGTCATTTTTCATGAAAGGACGACAGAAGTGAGGCCAAATGGAGTGGGCAGCTAGCATTTAATACGAAATTTATGGCCTAGACCCACGAAAATCTACCACCAATCTAGCATTAATGAACCGATTTTGGGGGGAACAGTCAAATTTGAATTCGAAATGCCCTATAAATTACAAGTGGTTTTCTAGCGAAAAACCCTTGGCATTTTGAGAATTAGGTTGTTGCGCTCTCAAGTGCACATGAACTGTGAATTCTTTCAATATATGGTAGTGAGTCCAACATTTGAACAATTGTCAAAGGAGACACAAGAACTAGTGAATAACATCATTTTGACATGCACAAAAGCTATGAACATTGAAGAAGTGGAAGCCGAGGAGAATGTGCAGGAAATAGATATGGAGGCCGAAGTAGATGCTCCAAAAGTAGCTGCTCCAGAAGTGTCTGAAGTATTGGCAGAGGTCCCTAAATCACCAAGAACACCGAGACCTAAGCCAAACCCAACCAAGGAAACTGTGAAGGACAAGAAGGGAAAGAAACCTGTCATACTCTTATGCTCATCACCAAGGAGAAACCCACAAAATCCCACTGCCCAGGAGAAAGGCAAGGCTATAGACATAGAGGCAAAGGAGGAGGACATCGAAGACATCCCAATGGATGATGAGGATGTCAGGGTTGAAGTAGAGGAGGTTGAAACCTAGGGTGCAAACCCTATTACATGGTTTCTGAAGTATGTCCCTCCATGCAAGCCTAATTTGAAGGTCCCAAAGGACATTGATGAGAGTAAGACTCCCTTGCCAACCCCTCTTCTACTGGATGCAATTACTTTCGATGGTTTGTGATTGGCCTGAGTGCTAATACTGAAGCTTGAAGACTGGGACTTGGTGGAACACGAGAAGTTCATGCACCTAGCGACTGAACAACTGATATGCCACATCATCGACACAAATATGACAATGACTGCGTTGGAGCCACGGAGATGGCTCAATGGGCTAGAGAAGGTAGGATTTTTGAACTTGCTCTAGGTGCCACACTATAACCACACCCTGGTGACAGTTTTGGTCATCAAGCAGCAATTGTACTTGGTTCATGATGGGTGTTTGTGGCTAGAGGAGTCGATACCCATCACATTTATGTTAATCCACCAAATAACGTGCCTGCCATATACAAATGAAAATCCAGCTATGATCTTTGGCGGCAAGGGTGGTGAGGAGGCACTCGCAAAATCAATGAAGGAGAAATTCAAGCTAGTAAAGAAGTCACATGGGTACACTATCTCCAACATCTGCGACCCTGCTATGAAGGTAGAAATGTAGATCCTTATTTGCGCCTATTTTTGCACTCACACAGCGGTGCACAGAAGGATTCCAATTTAACTAGTCAGACTACCTTCACAGAGAGTTCTTGGCAAACTGCTGCGAAGTGCAAGAGAAAAGCAAGACCTTCCACTATACGTGGCTCTTGCTTTCAATTGTGCTGGTAGTGTGGGAGCTACCAAAGGAGAGCTAGTTCCGTTCGATCACGCCAGACCTTCCTGAAGCAACGAAGTATGCTTCGCTGTGGGCGACCAAGGACACAGAGCAAGTTTGGGACAACAAGATCTTCTGGATCTTGATGGAAATGAATATTAGAATAACCATCATTCGCAAGCAGTGATTGTCGCCCACGATATACGCTAACCTACAAATCTATTCCCAGTTTAAAGTTGATTTCCATCGCGTATCTATCAGGGTGCGGAAGGACCCTGAGCGGAATTAGTATGACTTGTCGTACCTGGCCACAAATGATGTCATCGATGCGGTGCATGATAAATGCTCAGCAGAGTCGTGCACTACCACAGACTTGGTGGTGGGTGGAAGCAAGTCTGATGCATAGAAGAAGAAGGAGGAGGCCAAGTCGAAGATGGTGCAGCTAGTTGAAAAGAGGAAAAAGGAGGCTGCTAAGAAGGCCTAGGCAGAACATACAAGAAAGGAGGTAGGAAAATAAATAGGTGGCACAAAGAGGGGCTCTGACAAATCCATGTGGTTGCCTTCACATGAGACCGAGGAGGAGGACACAAAGTAGCACAGTGCGGACCCTCAAGAGACGTCTGCCCACATTAAGTGCTCGAGAGAGCTGGAGAAGGGAGGGTCCAAAAAGAAATCCAAGGTGACCAAGACCTCGTTGGACCCTTTCACATTGACAGAGGGAGACTTATATGACATTGGTGACACAGTATGAGATGTCACTATGGAGGCCCTATAGCAATTTGAAAAGAAGCATCAGAGCATACTAGGGGCTATCCAAATAGGGTTGCAAGAGTTTCAAAACCACACATTGCAAGATGGTACGTTGTCTACCAGCTTGGCTATCGACAAGTCAGAGGCTGTCGATATGCTATGAACCAAGGCTTACAGTACAATAGTGTTGCCAGATGGAGCACTAACCATGGAAAATGAGGATGTAGGCTCACTTTCAATGCCTTGAAGGGAGTTGGATTGAACCTAACAGCGCTTTCGCACGAAGCACTCCACCTCTTGCAGGATGGAGTAATTGGAGAGCTGAGGGCCCGTGAGCATCGCGCCCTCTGGGTGATCAACAAATAGAGGATAAACAATGAACAAATGGCCCTACAGAGAAACGATGCCATCTCTGCTGAGGCCGAGGAAACCAACCAAAGAAAGAAGATCATGTAGGTCATGGAGGAGGCATGCAGAATGGTCCCAGAGCTCGCGATTCCAGAGGAGGAGACGGTTGAGGTCAGCATCCGCAAATTGGCCACAGGGATACATGACACTTAGACAGAGATGCGCGGGTTCAGTGGGAGTTGAACCCACATATTATAGAGCTCCAGTTGAGGGCCTAGTTTTCAACACTGCCAGAGATAAAGGAACAGTGAACGACCGCCGTCACAGAAGCAGTCACAGTGGTAGAGAGTGCAATAGTAGATTTCACACAGATTTTCAAGCAATAATTTGAGGTCCTGACCAGCTTACAGGAGGACCCAAACATCTAGAGGCTAGAGACAGAAGTGCACAGACTCCAACAGTGCTATGGAAAAGTTAAGGGCACAACGTGAACCATCATGTTGACACAGAGGTTAGCCAAGGTGCAGGAAGCCAAGCAACTGAAGGAACAAGTGGACGCAGCGCTACACAAGGAAGTAGTGTTGAAGGTGTGACTAATTCCCTGACTAAAGGAAACTTATGTAGTCACAGGAAAAATTGAAGGCAAGCTTGTGACCCTACAAGTGACGCAACAAAAGCTTCATGCTGATAGCGTAGGAGCAGTAACCGAGAAGACAGCTGAAGATGCAAAGCAAGAAGTAGCTCAGTGCACGACTGAAGTTGCAGTCATCTGGGTCAAGCTAGATGGGCTTCGCGTAAATAGCTTCGCGTCTATTAAGTGACTTGAGGGAGAGTCACGATGTTTGTGTTGGGGGCCTGTTGGGAGCAGGATCCCCGAAGGGCAGTTTTGGGGCTAAACACCCACATTTAAGTCAATTTTGGTAATATAATTGTAAAGACTCTACACTTTGTGGTCATGGAAAGCAAAGGTATTCTGTGTCAAAAAGGATAGTCCGCCCTTATTTTTGTAAAGTAAAGTCGACTCTAAGAGACCTACCCATGGTCCATGGATAATGAGATTGTATAAAAGGAGTTAAGCTCTAAGTAGTTTATTGAGAGAAGGGCAGATCATGTAATAGAGTGATATCTCTGAATAAGAAGTCTTAGTCTTGGGTCATAGCGTAGGTAGAGGCTCTGCAGCTGAGTGTGCAAATTATTTGGGTAGAACTCTACAGCTGAGTGCGTAGACCCCTACAGCTATGTGTACAGGGCAGACAGAAGTTGTAACACTTGGAAGATATTAATAAAAGGAGATATTCTGCAATTTTTGTGTCTTTGTTATGTTGATGTGTTTGGATATTTTATGTATGAAGTTCCTTTATTATGCTTATATGATGCACGAATGAATGCAATTACATTGAATAATTGAAAATAATTACAAATATCTGCTTATGTGGTGTTCACTTTAAGTATTTGATGAGATAAGCGAATCACTTAGACTAATTTGGGAAATTTCATAGTGCACTGCCATAGTAGCGCGAAAGTACCTGAGCAGCCGGTTAGGGCTAGGCGAAGGTCAATCATACCCTTTCGCTGTGGTACAAAAGGATGGAAAAGAAGGCTAGTATTGCAAGCTCTAGAGCGAAGCGAACTGCATGAAAGTAGGGATATAAGGAATCAAATGACATCACAACCATATTACGGTGTAGAAACTTGGTTCCAACATCCCCCCATACTGCTTCAGGTGAGACTTCGGTCCGCGCTTCGTGGGCTGATGCCAAAAGGGCCAGTAGTGTAGCAATTTGTTTAGCTAATTAATGTTGAACCTAGGTTAGGCTCCCTCAAGCCAACACCAACTGAAAATGACCAAGTAAGCATAGATTCTATCGGAATTCTCCAACTACACTATAAGGAATTTGAGTGCTTCTTAGTCTCTCACTCTTTACCGTAATCCACAGTTTGATCCAGGGATCACTAGGCCCTACACCAAGACCCACGCTCTAGGAATTACCATACATCCCATCCTGGGACTACTAGGCCCAACGGAGAGCAATCCGCCTCTTGGCTTTACAGTATATCCCATCATTCACTCGCATAGATTCCTAGTCTCACCGAGGCACATAGTCCTGGCTTTACCACAACCCACAGTCTAGCACATGGGCTACTAGGCCAGTGGCTTTACTGGGATCCAAATTTGGGTTCAGGGTCCCCTAAGCCCTGTGTTTGTCATTTTGAAGGTACACCCGACTCAGATTCAAATCCATCCAGGAATCCAGCTCAACAAAAATATAAGAACCCATCTCATCAAGGCTATCAAGAAATGGCAAGGCTAGGCTGAGAAAACATTGTCCCTGCCACTGTGATGGGTATAGTTGTGATTGGGCATATCTCCACTGAAACAGATTCTTCCTTTTCTTTAAGCAATCTTTCTATCTTCTCTTCCATCCTCTTTACTTGTATATTTGTATCAATGATTAATTCGACCATTTCTTCTTTGTGTTGCTCACTTTCCTCAATAGAAGGTAATCTGAGATGCTTCCTTAGCACTGTAATATTTGCATTCTTCTTTCTGATAATGTCCTCTGCAACTTTAACATCAATGGGATTATACCCAATTTTGATCACTAAGTCTTCTAATGATTCTACCCAATTATCATTTGCCAAAGAGGACATCTTTTCTATCTTTAACTGTGGCTGCACATTTGAAAGAGTTGTTCTCAATTTTTACAATGACATAGTAGTGTTAGTCATGGTAGAGAAAAACATCTCTCCAGGTTGTCTATGCATGTCCATTTGGTTGATTGGGTGTATCTGGTTGGCATCAAAGGAAAATATGGTCTTCTTGTAGTCTGAAGAAGCCTTTGGAAAAGGCACTTGAGCTTGTAGGAATTCCATTTGCATCCTCCCATTTTCACTAACAAGGTTGTCAATAACCTATGTTGTGAAGTAGATGTCTTCTTCCAAAGTTGAGCATAGACATTTTCCTTTAGAGATTCATTCTTCTGCTTAATTTCAAGAAAATTTGTGAAAATGTTTGGCTCCTCTTGCTCACTTACTTCTACTGATTGTGTAATCTCCAATAAATGATGTGAAAATGAAGAGGAGGATGGAGTGTTGAGTACAATTTCCTCTAACCTTGTAGAAACTTGTGAATCATCCAGATTCATGCTTATAGGCTCATTCTGACCTTGAACAATAGTACCTTTGGAGTCAGTGTTTTGTTTCTTTTGATAAATAATAAATTCCTTTGCACCCTTTGCTGAAGATGAAGAGTCCTCTATTGGCCTCTTTTCCTCCTATATTTAAGAAGTGGGAGTCTTGAGGGTAGAAGTAGGTAAAATCTATTATTTTTCTTCCTAAAGCGTGTTCTCCTCCCACTGTTCTTGATTCCTGTATTTTTCAATCTCTACTCTTGGAGTATGATTGTAAGGTGTGGTTTTAAGTTCCACCCTTATGTTGGATATTATATTAAATGGGTCATAAGACTAGGTAAAACATGGTTGGAATCCCATATGCTTGAGGATTGAATCTACTTTAATTCTTGTTGATCTGGTATTAGAAATAAAGGATCCCACTTGGGACTTGATCTTAAACTTAGATTTTCTCTTCCCTTAAGCAAAATGAATCTCATCCATGTTTATCATTTGTCTTATATATTCCAAAGAGAAAATTCTCATTGGAACATATTTAGGCAATTTGTATGGAGCTAACTCGCAGCCATGCAACCTAATCTCTGTGTAATTCTGGTAAAGATACCAGTCTCGCGTCTTAACTTCATCACTTAGATCCAGAATTCTTTTAATTTATGGGTTGAGTCTAGGTTCACTATAGCTACTGAGAATTTTTTCAATTGGATAAATAAAACAATCAATAAAATCTGAAAATTTGAACTGAGTTGAGTTTCTCCTGACCAATGAGGTCCACTGTGTAACTAATTGAATTATTTGATGATAATCATGTTTGTGTAAGTTTATAGGCATGATGTCTCCTTGTTGGAAAATGAACATATGCACGAGCCTAGAAGAATACTTGAATACTCCCTTAGTAGTGATTTTCATTAATTGTTCATGCATATTTTCAGCCAAAAATTGTGTGTAATTATACATGAATGTTGGCTTGTGTTCTTTGGAAAAGATGGATTGATAACCAAGAATAGGTTCATCTACCTATTGGTACGTTTGGTAACCTAACAGGAAAGAAACTAAGGAGATGATATGTTTAGCTCTCTCAGGGAACATTGAGGTTGAATAAGGAGGGCTCTTTTTAGGAAGTTCAGCATCTACTGGAAGAAAGATTTCAAAAATTTGAGCTCTTTGGGGGAAAGTGAGCTTATGGTATAGATCAATGAGGACATCAACAGAAAAATGGCTAAGTGAACCATTATTAGGAATAAGAGGCATGTTATTGATGCTTTTAAGTGTGATAGATATCAGAATGTCTTGATTCTGAGCTACCATAGTTCTTTGCAGAGAATTGTGCCTAGACTGACACCACATGACTAAATCATGAAATCGATGAGTTTAAGGGAACATGAACATGGGAAATAAGGATTCCCATAACTTAATTTCATCTTCTGAGTCCTTATTGGTTTTTTTTAACCAATGGTGCAATTCAAACATATCGAATTCACACTCTGTGTCCATGATTCTAAAAGATTGGTCAGCTAAGGGGATGTGGTCAAGGTCTAGGGTATCATTGACTTTGGGATTTTCCTAAGATGAGGTTTTACTACCAGAGGGTTGGTTCTTTATTTTTGGTCCCATATTTTAAAAATGGGTGGAAAAGGAAATAGAAGTCTGGGATTTGGAATACCTAACAAAGATAAGTTTGTCTTCAAATGGTAAATCTAGCTATGATGTAAGGTAAGTGCAGAAATAAGCTAAGCTTGAAAACCTGTAAATCACAAATTGAAATAGAACTAGGGAAATTGTGCGAAGGGAATGAGGGGTTTATTTATAATGGATAAGTGCATAACCATTAGGATGAATTCGTTACCAAACAAGACTAGTGTACATTGATGGCCTATGGGAAGCTAGTAACGAATATGAGAAACAGGTGTGTACTACAACAGAGAGGAGAAACAGATAGAAGAAATGCATAAGATAAATAGAGAAGACCATAACGAATATGGACACGTGGAGGAAAAGTATTAGTGGGAGGAAGGTGCGGGAAATAGGGATAAATGTTGGCGGAATGACGTATGGATGAAGTGGCATGAGCGGATTTTTGAGGGGGGGTAGTGGTAAGTGGCAATGAGCACGCGTGTGGGGGGGGGGGGGGGAGTGCAAAGTAAAAAGGAGGCAACGCATTGCAATGGCCCCGCCATAAAGGAAACCACTTTTCGGATGCCGCTTTGATGTTAACATGAATCAGTGGAAGGGGGTATTATATGGCTTTCCCGTTGTTGATCTGGGTGAGGAAAAAAATGGTCATCCAAAAGTATCTGCTTGATAGCACTTCATGACCAAATACTTTTATTGTTTATGACTTTGGTGGAAAACATCATAAACCTCTATTTATACAAAATTAATCACCCATAAAGGGTAATGAAGCCCTAATTAAACAAACATTAATCTATAATTTGGTGCATTTCTTCTAGCAGCCATTTACTTTCCTAATTTTACTGTAACCCCACTCTAAAACATCATTTGGCCAAATTTTGAGCATGTTAAGCCAAATTTTATTCTATTATATCCAATCTAATCATGTTCTACCAAGATTAAATGATTTGGTGAAATAATTCACTAATCTAAGGACATAAATTTAAATTATTTGATCAAGGTTAAGCTATATGATTCAAATCAAAACATCAGGTTGTGGCATTTTAAACAAGTTGCAC
Source organism: Pinus tabuliformis (assembly GCA_031772625.1). Lineage (NCBI taxonomy): Eukaryota > Viridiplantae > Streptophyta > Pinopsida > Pinales > Pinaceae > Pinus > Pinus tabuliformis. The sequence goes on from CM062806.1 coordinate 66,103,979, forward strand.
ATAAAAGCCTAGTTTATTTGCAATGTAATTTTATTCTTTTCAAGTGGCATTTAAATTTGTTCACTTGCAAAAGTTTTGATTTTCTTTTGATCGGGTTTCATTTCATCATTTTCTATTCTATATTTTTAATACCCTCTTTTCTAAACAAAACTAACTTATCAAAACAAATATGTTACAACATCAGCTCCAACTAGGGACTGCTTCCTCCTACAGGATGCATAGAACTTGTAGATCCATGTACCTTCTCCTAGGGCTAATGGAGTCTTTGTTGAAAAAAATCATACTGTGTGTAAAATAAAACAATCTGTGATATACAAATGATGAATGAATGAGGAACTCCTCAATATTGAATGTAATTCTTCAAGTATTTCCCATTGACAGACAATGAAGAATATTGTCCTTCGAAGTTCTATAAAATAAAAGTATTATTTCCCTTAGCCTCTGCAATGCTAAAAGGTCCAAACTAGAGATTATCAAACTTTCCATGTTTTCATTTATCTTCTCTTCTAGCATCCGATCTTAATACCAAATATCCTTCTTTAAAATATCTTTCTCTATCTTTTCTATTAAACAAACTTTTCATTTTGTTATGATATTTCTGAATCTTATAATGAAGTTCATCTCTATTTTCATTAAGTTCTATAATCTTATTTATCCTTCTGAAAAAATCATAAGGCTCTTCATTTGCTTCTTGTAAAAACTCTATGACAGGAAAAGCTAGATGTGCAGGAAATATAGTTTCCTTACCATAAACAAGCTAAAAAAGAGATTTACCTGTTGATCTCTTTGGAGAGATCATGTTTTCCCAAAGTTCATAAATGAGATGAATGTCCCAACTCCTTTTGTGATCCTCCAATTTTTTCTTTATTACTTTAACTAAACTCTTGTTTGATTACTCTGCTAGTCCATTTTCTTGTGGGTATTATGGGGTAGAATGATGCAACAACATTTGGTATTTCTGACTTAATTCAGTCATCTTGACACTGTTTAATGTTGCTGCATTGTTTGTCACTATTTGTTGGGGGCATCCAAACCTAGAAAATATATACTCTTCAATAAATTTAATAACTAGAGTGTGTGGTGCATTTCTAATTGGAATTGTCTCTACCCATTTGGTAAAGTAATCTATTCCAGCCAATATCCATTTGTACTGACTACTTGATGGAGGATTTCCAATCACCATTAAAGGAAAGATGCTTGGACTAGTACTGGAACTAGTGCAAGTGTTGTTAATCTCTATTTTCCAGCAAACATTCAAAATTCAGTACAACCTCTAACCTTTGCTCCCACTTATGCAAACAAAACAGACCAATGAAATATTTCTCTTAAAATCTTGTTTTTTGTAGCCCTCCAAGCATAGTGTTCTCTACAAATACCTGCATGAAATTGATCAATGATTCCTTCTATCTCAATTTCTACTAAGCAAAGTAAAAGTATGTTAAGAGGGTCCTTCCAATACAAATTTCCATTAACAATATAGTATTTTATTACCTTCAACTTCAATGTTTTACATTGATTTTTTGTAAATTCAGATGGACACTCAAAATATTTAATAAAAATCACAATATTAGTGTACCAATCATACAAGAAAAATTGGTCATTAATGTGAATGAGAGTTGATTGGATTGAAGAATAAGGTTCTTGTGGATTATTTTGTGTTGAGGATGAAGAAGGTTCTTGTGGATTCTTCTCTGCTAAAATTTGAAAAATAGAATTAGTTACCAAGATCTTACAATTTGACTCAGCTAAAATTTTAGCCGAGCCTTGACCTTTACCAATTTTATAGTTTTGATAATGATATCATACTCTAATATCTTGGTAATCCATCTCCCTCTCTTTCCATCAACATCAGGCCGAGTTAACATAGTCTTAACAACACTGTTATGTGCATAGGCAATAATGGAAGAGTAAAGGACATAAACTCTAAAAGTTTTCAAGGCTTGGACTAAAGAATAGGCATGTTTTTCAATGATGTCATATTTTAGCTTAGCATCTCTCATGACCTTACTGAAAAAGGGAATAGGTTGGTCATGTCCATGTTTATTCTTTTGCAAAAGAACAACAGTCAAGGTAGTTTCAGAGGCAAAAGAAAAGATACTAAATGGTTCATAAGAGATTGGGTTGGCCAAAATAGGAGCTTTTAAAATGGCATGTTTAATATGATAAAAGCAAACCTTGCTGGAATGGTCCATTTAACTTCATGATTCTTTCTTAACATATCAGTGGTATCCTTAACTATTTCAACATAATTAAGTATACACCTTCTTAAAAAATTGATTTTCCCAAGGAAAGCCTGAATTTCCTTCTTATTCCTTGGTAATGAAAGTGCTTGTATAGTTGAAACTCTTTTAGGATCAATGGTTACTCCTTCCTTAGAAATAATATGGCCAAGAAATTTTCCTTCCTTGAGTGCAAACATGGAATTTTGGGGATTACGAGCAATCTCAAACTTCCTACACCTCTCAAAAACCTTCCTTAAGTGCTCTAAATGCTTTTGATTAGAACTAGAAAAAACAATCAAATCATGAAGATAAATAACAACAAATTTATTTGGCTTATCGAAAAATGCTAAATCCATAGCTCTTTGAAAGGTAGCTCCAGTGTTGGTTAACCCAAAAGGCATCATTGCATACATAAATGTACACGAAGGAGTTGTGAATGTTGTATTTTCTCTATCTTATAGACTAACCATAATCTGATTGTATCCAAAAAAATTTAAAATAAATAAATAAATAAAAATCTAACATATAAATTCTATTAGCTCCTAAAACTTTTTGAAGTAATTGATCCATCTTGCGTAATGGATAATTATCTTTCAGAGATGATTTAGTCAAATTCCTAAAATCCAAAAATAGTCTAATTTCACCATTTTTCTTTCTCACTGGGACTAAATTAGCTACCCAATAATAATATCTCAATGGAACTATAATTTTAGCATCAAGTAACATTTTGAGTTCTTTTTCAATGATAGGAAGAAGGATGTGATTAATTCTTCTTAACTTTTGCTTACAAGGTTTAGCCTCAGGTTTTAAAGGCATTTTATGTTCAATGAGAGATGTATCATATGTCTTTAATTCATTATAAGACTAAGCAAAAACATATTTATAGGCTTTAAGGAGAGCTAAATGTTTATCTTTCACTTCCATTGACAAGGATGTAGAGATTTTAATATTTATGATTTCTTTTGAATCTCCAATATTAAAAATTTCAATATCTTCCTTAGGTGAATTTGATAATAGACTTTTGGGAACACCATTATCGTCGAAGATATTTTCAAACCTGGGACCAACACCTCAAGAGTAAAATTGTTGGATAATTGAATAATGCTATGATCAACAATTTTTGAGTCAAATTGTGATGTCTGACTTTCCTTATAAGATTCATGATTACCGAGTTGTTCTTATTCAATTTGCAAGGTTGAAAATTCATCAATTACTTCCAAAAATGATTTTAACTTCTCAACATCATCAAATATTTTCCAATGTTTAAGTTTGTTAGGAATAGATGGTCTATACTTCAATTGAATTTGATATTGTACAAGCATTTAATTAGGAATTTTAATTTAAAAAAAATGGCTGAAACAACCAAAGAATCTGCGTGAATATTTTCATCCCTCAAAGTAGCAGTGATGTTAAATGCTAAAAGGAAATTATCTACTGAATCCCATATCTCGTGCATATAATATCTAAGTCTAGGATGCTTTGTTTCACAAAGATTCCTTAGTTGCTTGACAATGAGCTTAGAGTCACTAACTACACTTAGGTTTTTCACCCTAAGGCTTTTAGCTAATTTTAATCCTAGGAGGAATGCTTCATACTCTGCTACATTGTTAGTTACATCAAATTCAAGCTTATAGCATTGAGAAATAATCTTTTTGTCTGGTGAAATTAGTATAATACCAGCTCCACCTCTTTCCTTTGAGCAAGAGCCATCAAATTATAATTTCCAAATATCAGTCTTAATAGTCTTTGGCTTGTTAATAATATTTTCAATGCTAAGCTAAGTGTTTTGTGAATTATTTGACGATAATTCAAAACATCCAAAGTCTTGATCTACTGCATAAATGGGATGATTCCTTCCTTAGTAAGATTTACAAACAATATCCATGAATCTTACTTCTTTGTATAATCTCATATGCTCAACCCCCTATAGAGGACAATAGCAAAATACATGTTGATTTGATGGCTTCCTCCTAATTTGGAACAACAAGATCTTGATAAGAAATGCCAAATTTGGGAGGGATATCAGTGACTACAATGTCTAAAGTCACACTCTTGATAGGGCTCTAAGCTAAAGTAACCACCAGATCTTTTATGAGCCCAAGGAAAGGTAGTTTCTTGGAATCAAAAGTGTATAAATCATGATAATTTCTAGTAACCTCTAATTGAATTTGATCCATGATTACTTCGGGCATTAGATTATGGGAAGCTCTAGAATCTAACATGCAGTTATATAACAAGAAAGCATGAACCTTTAAAGTTAGATAGAAGGGTGGTACATTTTCATCAATCATATCTGAGATGTGACCAAAGACTACTAAAGCTTTTCATCTTGTAAGCTTATTACATCTCCTTCAACATCAACACTAGATGACTGGATCCACTTAGAAACTTGATTTCTATATCCTAGATTCTTTGAAAGTTCAGATAAAGGAATGGGTATTTTAACTCTTTCTAATTTTGTTTCAACATTGAAAGTGATTAAAGGAGTTTTGTCAATTAAAGTTCTTTAAGCAATTAGATTCAATGGTTGAATTGTTGTTGTTTGGGTTACAGTAGAATTGATTTGTGGTTCATTTACAATGGTATTTTTGAGAGGTCTATCAGGCCCTAACCTAGGTCTTAATTCATATCTCATATTTAATTTTTCAATTAAAAACTCAGAAAAGGCCTGATGTTTTGAAATTTGAGAGTCTTCTTGATCTTGAGAAGATTGATTTAAAGGAAGAGAGATAATAACATTTTGTAAAGATGAATGATCAAGATTATTTATATCCTCATAAGTAAAAGGGCTAGTGTCTTCAAGTTGTTGATCATCAATCATCAATGGGGGCCGAATCTATTGATCAATATTTGGTCTTTGCAAAATTTGAGTTTGGGGGGCTCTTCTAAATTGAGCTTGCGGTCTAGCAGTAGTTTGTTGTATTGTCCTTAGATGAGCTTCAATTTTTGAAATTGTGTTAGAAAGGTTTCAAGTAAAGAAGAAATCTCATCTATTTCTTGATCTTCATTTTTAATTTTTGAAGAAGATCTTTCTTCCTTAACTTTCATTTTTCTCTCAGTTTTTGCCTTAACTTTAAGTTTCGTTGATGCTCACCTATTTGCTTCAACTTCTATAGAATTTGTTTGCATATCTTCTAGGGTATAAGATGTTCTTTCCCTAAGCATAAGTACAAAATCGTCTTCAAATTCCTTATAAAATCTAACATTAGCAGCTTCTACTCATGGTTTACAGTCAGCTAGCATTTTATGGTAAAGTTTATTAAATGTTTTAATCAAATATTCTACTGGCTCACCATGGTTTCTTTTCATTTCCTCAAATTCTATAAGAAAGTAAACAAGATTCTTCTTAACCCTCCACTGTCTCTTAAATATGGTTTTTAATTCATTCCAAGAACGAATTGAATCACCTTTGAGGTGTCTGAACCAAATCCTAACATTTCCTTCTACTGATTGAACAAACAATATCATATATACATCCTCAAGTTCAATGTTCAAGTTACCAGCAAAATCTAACAAGGAAGCTAAATGATCTTCAACAGACAAACCAGTTTCTCCATTAAATCTTGGTAGTTTTTTTATATATCCATCAATAAAATTATTCAGAAGAATTGGAAGTTGTAAAGCAGCATACTTGGCTTGAAAATTTTATTAGAAATCAACCATATTTTAATATGAAGATGAAGATGAATCAGTAGAAGAGGTGGAAGATTATGAAGTTGTAGGTGAAGATGGAGGTGTAAAGGTAGGAGGAGGAGGAAAAGAGGGTGGAGGATCTCTTATAGTTTTAAAAGGTGTTTTGATAACTAACTTCTGAACCTCTATTTCAACTCCTTCTTTGTTTTCAAACAAAGAATTTGAATATACTAAAGAAAGAAAATTCTTTAGGTTGGGCAGAAGTAGATGGAAATGTATAATGAGTGGGGGAGATAAAATCAGAAGGTTTTAACTTTGGTAGATGAACATCCAATTCTTCCTCTGACTTACGTGAATCTCAAAATATTTCAGGAATTTTGTATGATTCCAATGAATGGAATAAAAGATTTAACTACAGATCAACTCCTTTGGATAAAAGTTTTAAAACACTAGGTGTCAAGTGAGCCAAATTTAAGGGAGATGGTACAGATCTAAATGGATCAGAAGTAGGTATATCTTTAGGTTGTAGTGCTACAGAAGAAGAGGAAGAAGCTTCAAGTGTCCTTCTCAAAGAGGCTTCTCTTACGAGCCCCTCTGGATCAAATAATGGAGAAACAATTTGAGAGTCAAAATGAGACCTCTTATGTTTTGAAAGAACCAGATTGGGCTTATGGAGTCATCAGGTGATAAAGTTTAACGTACAATTCCTTTATTCACTTAAAGGAAAAGTTTTTATCTTTTTCCGAGGGAAAAATACTTCAATTTTCATTCCCCGACAATGGCACCAATCCGATGTTGTCCTGTGAGATAATTCGAGGTTAATTAACCATGCCAAAGCATCTAAAATGTTTTGTTGTTTTAAAATTTTTGGATGGACAATGTTATGAACAATTAAAGACAAGTGCTTAAACTTTAACACTTACCAAATATAATGAAAGGGTTGTTTATTTGTCTTCAAATAGTTAATTGATTTTAATTGAATGAATAACATAGTTAAATTAAAGGATTACAACTTACTAAATATTCAAACTGAATATTTAATTAATTGTAAGAGAGAGTGTAGGTAAACTATGTTTACCTGCTCAACAAAATGTATTTAATCTTATGAAGATGAGTGTGACAATTTATAGATATAAATGAGTTTATAATAACAAAAAAAATTATAAACTAATCTCTAATTATTGATTATAACTTCACAAGGGATTTAAGATGAATTGATATTCAGTTTAATCTTAGTACCAAATTTCTCCATAAAAGCTTAAATACAAGAATAATAACACAATGAGATGAACACATAAGAAAAACTCGCAAGGAGACAAAATATTTGAGGAAAATTTAGAATCCTTTCATTATTTTGAAGTAAATCTCTAGTTTGATTACAATTTTGCTTTAAGAGCTCATCTAAGGGTTCAACCCATAATAACTCAAAGGAAGAGTTATTTACATAAAATGAGGGATCTTCTAGTAACATCTTTTGACAAAATACAAAAATAGTACAAAAATACAGGAATCCCAAAACTGCTGAGTTTCTGGCACTATCTTCAAGGAAGTTGTTAATGATATGGCCCCTAAAATGTGTTCCCTTGTTGTCTGTCAGTTGGTGATGAAAGTTAATCGATGATTTCATACAAGTGATCCAATCTATCTTCACTTTGTATAGAAACATTAATCCATTTTATGTAGACTTCATCAACCTCGGTACACTTTTTAAATGTAGGATTATTAACAAAGATATGTTTAATTTCATGCTTGATTATTAAATCAAATTTCAAAGCCTCTAAGAATTCCTTCCCTATAAGGTGATCTTTGATACCTTCAAATTTAGCCTTATCAATTGCAATTGTATAAAGCTCTTGAGAATTTTCCTCCAAACTTATTAACCTATCATTCAGTGCCACTAATCCTGGCAGTCCTCTTTGGTTGAGCAAGTTGAACTTGAAATGAAACCTTTGGATAACAGTTTTCAAAGTATGGCACTTTGTCTCCAACTAAGTCATGAGATTATTTTTCTACAAAACTTTCTTAATCTCCAGAATAATTTATGTCCTATGAACAATCTGAATCTCTTCCAAAATGGCCACGGTTTTTGAATTGAGCACCTTTAATAATATTTGTACCTTCACTTATTTTTTCCTTAAGGAGTTCTTTGAATTCTTCCATAACTATCTGGCATCTATTAATGAGCTCTTCCTATTCAAATATAATATGTATTAAGGGCCGAACTTTAGTTATAGCTTGACTGATATCTGCCCAAATAATTTCCTTGGCTTGGGCCAAGGTTTGAGCCATTATTGACTCATTCTCCAATTCTTCAATCATTCTTGTCAATATGTGGTATTTCTACATCTCTTCAATATAAAGAGTATCATTCTTAATCTTCTATGTCTCTGGATTTTTGAATTTCTTGTGAAGCTTTTCATTTTCCTGTCACTCGGGAGATAGCTCCTGTATGACTCTATTTAAATCACCTGTTGTTGATGTAGACTCTGTTGTTGCTGATTTCAATTCCCTTGTCATCCCTACCACTGTGATGGGTATAGTTTTGATGGGGGCTATGGCCACTTGAGGATTTTCTTACTTTCTTTGAGCAATATTTATATCTACTCTTCCATCCTCTTTATTTGTATATTTTGTTCAATGATTAATTTTATAATTTCTTCTTTGTGTTTCTCAATTTATTATATCTCCTTGGTTTGATGATCTTCTATAGAAGCTAATGTTAGTTGCTTCCTTAGCACTATAGTATCTTCATTCTTCTTTTTTATAATTTCCTCTGCAGCTTTAAGATCAATGGGATCATACCCAATTTTGATCACTAAGTCTTGTAAATATTTAACACTGTCACCCTTTTCTAAAGAGGATATATTTTCTATATTTAACTGCCATTGCACATTTGAAATAGTTTTTCTCAATCTTGACATTACCATATCAGTGTTAGTCATGGTAGAGAAAGTCATCTTTCCATACTCTTTATGCATGTCCATTTGGTTGATAGGGTGTATATGGTTGGCATCAAAGGAAAATATGGTATTCTTATAGTCTAAACAAGCCTCTGGAAAAGGCACTTGAGCTTGTAGGAATGTCATTCACGTCCTCCCTTTTTCACTGACAAGGTTGTCAATAACCTATGTTGTGAACTAGATGTCTGTTTCCAAAATTGAGCATAGACATTTTCCTTCAGAGATTCATTCTTCTGCTTAATTGGGAGAAAAATTGTGAAACTGTTTGGCTACACTTGCTCACTTACTGTAGCTGATTGTGTAATCTCCAAGAAATTATGCGAAACTGAAGAGGAGGATGGAGTGTTGAGGAAATTTTCCTCTAACCCTGTAGAAACCTGTGAATCATCCACATTGATGATTATAGGCTCTTTTTTACCTTGAACACTAGTACCTATGGAGTCAGTGTTTTGTTTCTTTTGATAAATAAAATAAACCTTTGAACCCTTTTTTGAAGATGAAGGCTCCTCTCTTGGCCTCTTTTATTGCTTGATTTGAGAAGTGAGAGTCTGGAAGGTAGAAGCAGGTAAAATTTGTTCTTATGCTTCCTGAAGTGCGTTCTCCTCCCACTATTCCTGATTCCTATATTTTTCAATCTCTGGTCTTGGAGAATGATTGTAAGGGATAGTTTTAAGTTCTACACTTATGTTGGAGATTATATGAAATGGGTCACAAGACCAAGTAAACCTTGGTTGGAATCCCATCTGCTTGAGAATTGAATTTTCTTCAATTATTGTTGATCTAGTATCACAAACAAAGGTTGCCACTTGGGACTTGATCTTAAACTAAGAATTTATCTTCCTTGAAATAAAATGAATCTCATCCATGTTGATTATTTTCCTTATATATTCTAGAAAGAAAATTCTCATTGGAACAAATTTAGGCAATTTTTATGGAGCTAAATCGTAGCCATACAACATAATCTCTACATAATTTTGGTAAAGATATGAGTCTCTCATCTTAGCTTGGTCACTTAGGTGCATAATTATTTTAATTTCATGGTTGGTTGTAGGTTCACTCTAGCTGCTGAGAATATGTTCAACTGGATAAATAAAACAGTCAATAAAATCTGGAAATTTGAACTCAGTTAAGTTTCTCTTGACCAATGAGGTCCATTATGTAACTGATTGATTTACTTGTTGATCATTATGCTTGTTTAAGGTTATATGAAAGATGTCACGTTGTTGGGAAAGGAACATATGCACTAGCACAAAATAATTCTTGAATCCTACCTGAGTAGTGATTTTCATTAATTGTTCATGCATATTTTTAGCCAGAAATTATCTGTAATCATACATGAATGTTGGTTTGTGTTCTTTGGAGAAGATGGATAGATAACCCAAAATAGGTTCTTCTACCCATTGGTCTGTTTGGTAACCTAACAAGCAAGAAACTAAAGAGATGATATGTTTAGCTCTCTCGGGGAATATTGAGGCAGAATAAGGAGGGTTCTTTTTAGGAAGCTCAACATCTTCTGGAATAAAGATCTCAAAAATTTGATCTCTTTGGGTGAAGGTAAGCTTATGGTACAGATCCATGAGGAAAGCAATAGAGAAATGGCTAAGGGAATCATTCTCAGGAATAAGAACCATTTTATTGATGGTGTCAGGTGTGATAGATATCACAATGTCTCCATTATAAGCTACCAAAGTTCTCTACAGGGGATTGTACCTAGACTGACACCATATGACTAAATCAGGAAATGGATGAGTCTGAGGGAACATAAACATGGGAAATAATGATTCCCATAGGGTAATTTCATCTTTTGATTCATGATATATCTGTTTTAACCAATGGTGCAATTTGAACATATCGAATTCACACACTGTGTCCACAATTTAAAAAATTGGTCATCTAAGGGGATGTGGTCAAGGTTTAGTGTATCAATGACTTTGGGATTTTCCTGAGATAAGGATTTAGTACCAGAGGGATGGTCCTTTAATTTTAGTGACATATTATAAAAATGGGTGGAAAAAGCAATAGAAGGTTGGGAGTAGGAATACCTAACAGAGAGCAGACTGTGTTCAAATGGTAAATTTAGCTATGCTGCAAGGTATGAAACTATTACCAAATGGGACTGGTGTACATTGATGGCCAACGGGAAGCTGTTAACGAGTAGGAGAAACATGTATGTACTAGAAACAATAGGAGAAACAAATAGAAGAAACAAATAGGAGAAATAGATAGGAGCATAATGGATATGGACTCGTGGACAAAAAGGATTAGTGGGAGGAAGGTGCGGGAAACAAGGATAACCATTGGTGGAATGACGTATGGATGAAGTGGGATTATCAAATTTCAAAGGAGGGGCATAGTGGTAAGTGGTAATGAGAGGGGGGGAGGCAAGGGGTGCGAAGTAAAGAGGAGGTGACACATTGCAATGGCCCTGCCATTAAAGGAAACCTCTTTTTGGACCCCCCCCCTTTCCATTAAAGTGAATTGGTAGAAGGGGGTGAAAAATGGATTCCGCATTGTTGATCTAGGCAGGGAAGATCATCATCATCCAAAAGTATATGCTTGATAGTGCTTCACAACAAAATACTTTTGTCATTTATGACTGTGGTGGAAAACATCATAAAGCTCTATTTACACAAAATTAATCACCCATAAAGGCTAATTAAGTCCTAATTAAACAAACATTAATCTATAATTTGGCGCATTTATTCTAGCAGCCATTTACTTTCCTAATTTTATTGTAACCCCAATCTAATACATCATTTGGCCAAATTTTGAGCATGTTAAGCCAAATTTCATTCTATTATATCCTATCCAATCATGTTCAACCAAGATTAAACGATTTGGTTAATTTATTAAATGATCTAAGGACATAAATGTAAATGATTTTATCACAGTTAAGCTATATGATTCAAATCAAAACATCAACTTGTGGCATTGTACATAAGTTACAGACAAAAACCTAGTTTAATTGCAATGTGATTTTATTCTTTTTAAGTGGCATTTAAATTTGCTCACTTGTACAAATTTTGAATTTCTTTTGATGGGGTTTCATTTCATCATTTTTTATTCTATATTTTTTATACCCTCTTTTATAAACAAAAACTAACTTATCAAAACCAAATATGTTACAACATCAACTCCAACTGGGGACCGCTTCTGCCTGCATAATGCAGAGAACTTGCAGATCCATGTGCCTTCTCCTCGAGCTAATGGAGTCTCTGTTGAAAACAATTACACACTGCATGTAAAATAAAACACTTTGGTGATATACACATGATGAATGAATAAGGAACTCCTCAATATTGAATGTAATGCTTTAAGTATTTCCCATTAACACGCAATGAGGAATACTCTCCTTTCATGTTCTATAGAATAAAAGTATTATTGCCCTTAACCTTTGTAATGCCAAAAGGTCCAAACCATAGATTCTCAAACCTTCCATGTTTTCCTTTCTCTTCTCTTCTAGAATCCCATATTAACACCAAATCTCCTTCTTTAAAATCTCTTTCTCTAGATTTTGTATCATACAAACTTTTCATTTTGTTCTGATATTTCTAAAGCTTATAATGAACTTCATCTCTATTTTCATTCAGTTCTATAATATAATTTATTCTTCTAGAAAAATCATCAGGCTCTTCATTTTCTTCTTGTAAAAACTTCATGAAAGGAAAAGTTAGATGTGTAGGAAATATAACTTCCTTACCATAAAAAATCCGACAAGGAGATTTACCTATTGATCTCTTTAGAGAGATCCTATTTTCCCAAAGTGCATAAATGAGATGATTTTACCAAATCCTTTTGTGATCCTCCAATTTTTTATTTATGACTTTAACCATAAATGAGATGATTGTACCAAATCCTTTTGTGATCCTCCAATTTTTTCTTTATGACTTTAACCAAACTCTTGTTTGAGGCCTCTGCGAGACCATTTCCTTATGGATAGTATGGGCTAGAATGATGCAACAAGATTTAGTATTTGTGACAAAATTCAATCATCTTGACACTGTTGAATGTTGTTGCATTATCTGTCACTATTTTCTGGGGGCATCTAAACCTAGACAATATATGCTCTTCAATAAATTTAATAACTACAATGTCAGTTTCATTTCTAACTGGAATGGCCTACACCCATTTTGTAAAGTAATATGTGGCAGTCAATATCCATCTATGCTGACTACTTGATGGAGGTGTTAGACAACATTTTGTCACTATCCCTCTACTCCCTATTCCTTGATCCTGGAGGACCTCTACAGTGAATCCTACATGCTTTCCCTTCATGAAGAAACTCCCATTATGTTGCTCTTCATGAGTAGAACAATTCCCTTTTGCACCATTTCCCCAAAAACTTTTGTTTTGCTTAGTTTACAAGACTATCGCTAATGGCCCTTGTCCCCCTCATGCCGATATGCAGGGATTAACACTATCCTTGGCACCGATCGTAGCGACTGAGCTTTGTTCCAGTCATGTCGGTCATCTTATTAAAAAATTTTAAATAAAGAGCCGAAGCTTCCAACTCTAGAAGCTTCGTAACGGAAGTCTGGTAAATGGTTTGGTCGGATGGGGTCGAGGATGTCAGTTTGGGAACCTTTCCCCTATAATGATGGAAATACATCAAGAGATAAGACCTTCTTGTTATAGACATTTTTGTGCCTCGCGACATGGAGCATGAAATGTCAATAATTACAGGGATCCTCAGTCCCTAAACATGTTGTTCTTACCCCTAAAAGAACAAGGTCATCAAACAACAACACTTCCAATCAGTTCTCCACCTGAAAACACTTCAAAACAGGCTAATTTTGGATCATGTCAGCTGCTCCACTGAGCATCTGCGCTGGAATGCAACTGCTCCTCCTTGTACCTGCGCTGGAAGTCAAATCTAATGAAGGCTACCTGCGCTGGGCGAGATTGGCCAAGTGGCACAGTCATTCTGCAAGGTGTCAACTGCCCAGGAAGCTTCCAAACTGACACTTGGTTCATGAGATTCGCCCTGTGATGAGTAAGAGGTACTTGATCACCATGTGTAAGCAAGGATCTCCAAGTGGACTCAAGAACTGAATATTAACTGAAGAGGGAGAGGACACAAGGCAGCTTCATGTCAGTCTCAAGCTGACTCATCCTCTCTTCTTCTCTCCTATATATAGGGCTCTTCTATGAGGTCTAGGGAGGCGGGAATTTTGTGTAAAGCAAGGAGGTGCTGTTGGTTTACAGTTAGAGCTATTGGGTGATTGTTTTAATAGAGGTGAAGAGGAGAGTTCTTGCTGCTGGGGAGGTGCTGCTGGATTGGAGCCATCAATGGTTGTAACCTTCTCAGAACCCTGTTACTTCTATCAATAAAGTTTTGCATGTTCTCCTATATACTTGTATTGCATTGATGTATTGTATTTACTTGTATATTTGATTCACTCTAATCCATGCATCAGTTATGAGTACATGTATCTTGTAGTTTCCTCTCTTGTTTGTGCAGGATCTGTGTGTAGCTGGATCGGCAAAGAGAGCAAGGAGCTGGGAACAAGAGACAAAGAGAGAGGATAAGGATCGACTAAGCGAAAGACACCAGGTTGGTTAATCTTTTCTTCCTTCTCTCTGTACTTTCATAAAGGAAAATATCAAAGCTTTACTTTCAGTTGTTGCTAAAGACTGTCACCTTTAGAGTAGGGATAGGGTCATCCGAGTCGGATACTTTTCCCCACAACATTGATGAAGGGGCATCTATGAGTATCCTTTCCTCTGTTGCTTGGAAAGCACTGGGTTCCCCGGCGCTTTTACCTGAGTTGAGAAATCTCTCAGGTTTTGATAAAGGAACCAGTCGACCATTAGGAATCCTCCCCAATGTACCTGTTACATTGAAAGGGAAGACCGTTAATATGAACGTGATGGTCGTCCAAGGACCCTTGGATTATAACCTACTCCTTGGACGCGACTATATTTATTGCATGGGAGCGATAGTCTCCTCACTCTTTAGAGTAATGTGTTTTCCACACGAAGGAAGGGTGGTCAAGCTCGTAGACCAACTTTCGTTTCCGGGATCTCGCATCGCAAATAGTCAAATACCATTCCTAAATGGTCTGTTCACTCAAGATTCGCCTCCACCCCCAGTCCTCCTTCCCGATGAGTGCGAGTGATTCGGAAAGAAAGACTAGGACCCAGGGGGCATGCACCCTGGTCTGCTTCGGGCAGAAGAAACCCCGTGTATAAGGAAGAATTTCCGCAGAAGAATATGACTAGTCCGTACCCCGTCCGTGGAAGGAAGTGGGGTTGTTCTGGAATAGTGTTCTTTTGTTAAAGTTATGTGTTTGGCAAAAGAGTCATTCACCTTTGTCTAAATAGGTGGGCACTGCCCAAGTAGGAATTCCCTTATTGCAACAAGTAGTAACCATCTTTGGGGAAAAGCAAGCCTCACCCATTAAAACAAATGTTTTGAAGGATAAGTAGGGGCAGCCTCCAAAGAAGGAGATTATATTGTTGTGACAGAGGGTAACCATCTTTGAGTAACCCAATGATAGACACCGCCAAAGAAAGAGATTGATTTGCGGCAGCGAATAAAACCCTCTTCGGATAATAAGAAAGAGGCAAGCCTCCCTCAATAATACCAATGTTTTGTCTTTGAGTAGTGTTCTTCTTTTGTCACAAATAACTGTTTGTCAAAAGTGGGCCGACGGGAAGCCTGAGTACTGCGTAAGACCCCTTAAAATAACGAGAAGAAAAGTATCGTTAACATTAGATTGGCAAGATGACAAATAACTGTGAACACCCAAAGAAAAGCAGAGGTAGGGGAGAGGAGGGGCAGCCTCGAAATTCTATCCTATACCTGGGGGCATGCAAACTTTTGGAATGTAAGCAAGGGACGACTATTTATTTTTTAAATTTTTAGGTCCTCCCTTTAAACCCGTAGGTCTAACCCTTTAAACTCGTAGGATTAGCCGTTTCCGACCTTACATGAAGAAAGCCTGTGGGGCAAAGGTAAAATTTGCCAAAATTGGAGCATAGCTTCGTGAGATAAAGCTCCTTAAAAAATAGCTATTTCACAGGAGGCGTTCTTATTATGACTGGTATATCGAGCAGTTTTAGCACATAGTTCATGCTCGTTAAAAAATAAACGCAAGATCCGAGCAGTTTTAGCACATAGTTCATGCTCGTTAAAAAATAAACATAAGTTTATGAGCAAGCTTTCCTTCAGAGTTCAAGCTCATTCAGAAAAAACGAACCGGTAAATAACCTTTTGAGATCGTAAATTCATCAGCCATAAAAGCCTTGGTCGTGTTTGTGCACCGTCACCTCCACTGTTCATTTGGCCAATCATTCACCTCCATTTGTGTGTTTACCTCTTTTGAGAAACAGCTGCGAAGAGTGATTTCACCTAGCCATCCTTGTGACACTGCCGTGATTAGAAAATTCCAATTTGTACCTGGAATCTGCTGCTATCCCTGTTTATCACTCGTTCCTCAAAAGACGAGTCTTCTTTGAGCTCTTTTCACTGACTCGTAAAATATGAAAAGTTTGCCGAGTTTTGGCCTTCCAGCTCGTTAAACGACCGGAACGCTATCCCTCATTTAGACTTTAATCTTTTTGGACCTGAGGGATTATTACACAAAAAGATCGAGCGCTTGTCTTGTTCGGCTCGTTAAAAGTACCGAACACCCATCCCTTCTGTATTGTTTTATACTTTTTCGGACTTAAGGGATTAGATGACGAAAAAGGAATTATGGAGTTGGCTTTCTGTACCTTTTCAGACTCTCTAAAAATGAAAAGGACCGAGTTTTCTTTGTCGTTAGACTCGTTAAAATGATTAAATAGTGACAAACTAGTCTTTAGACGAGAACGAGTTTCCCTATCGCTAGGCTCGTTAAATCTTAGCGATGGGCTTGCCCGAAGGGCAGGTTATAGAACAAGCATATGTTATCCTCCTCAAGCTTGACAAAAATAAAGAGGTACTGGTCAGAAATGACTGGGGAAAAATTGGGAGAACATAAAAATTTAATGGTAGCAAGTCACTCTTGAACATGACACTTTTCCTCCGTACCACATCGGGTTGGGTTGTTTCATTCACCGGTCTCATCACCATGGTCCTCGCCAAACCATCCACATTTGGGGTAATGCTACCGATCCATCGCATCAGTGTCGTTATATGTTCAAGAGGGGTCATTCTGAAAGTGTCAACCGTGTCCCATCCACTACCATACATTATCCTTCATCCATTCATGATCGCCACCCTGAATCATATGTCACAGTTTGTTTTCACCTCCACTAAAATCATTAGCTCCGTTCCGTGTCATTGATGTGGGATTCATTAAGGCCCTCCTTTGACGGATCGCTTCTTGTCGACTTCAGCTCATTATCCAAGAAGTTGATCTAGGAACAACCCCATCAGTACTTTGAAGCTTGCATGCCTCAATGGCAAGTTTCTCACTTCCGGCGACAGGTATACATCAATGACCTTCGACCAGAAGATTTTGCGTGGCGTTCGATGCCAAGTCCTTTATTCACGCCACGTGAATTGTACTGCAGTACCTTGAGGGTCATTATCATTATCGGTGATTCCTCTCGCGCTTGTTAACGATTTTCATCATTGACCGGTAATCAAGCGATGTCTTTCCATGTTCGACTTCAGCGAAATTCTCACATGGATCGACTTGTACTTAGAGTGAATATCGAACGAGTTTGAAGACCCCAGATCTAGTTTCATCCATCCGGGTTACGATACATATTCAGGAAATATAAAAGCATTTGTCATGTACATCATTGCAGCAGATGATCATCCTACTCAAAGGATGATAATTTCAGCAGAAAATTATCAGTCTACCTTCAGACGATCGTCTGTCATATGTACCAAAATGTATTTATAAAATCTGAGCATGGGAATGCCCGCCTCAGCTAGATCATGAAAATAGAATGAAAAATAATGTATTGTATTGTATTGTATTACAGGGCGCCTCCTCAGCACTGGAATGAACTTCGGACCCTCTAGATAAAGCATTTCACCCGATAAATGGCCTCATACTTTAGGGGGCAACTGTTATAGACATTTTTGTGCCTCGCGACATGGAGCATGAAATGTCAATAATTACAGGGATCCTCAGTCCCTAAACATGTTGTTCTTACCCCTAAAAGAACAAGGTCATCAAACAACAACACTTCCAATCAGTTCTCCACCTGAAAACACTTCAAAACAGGCTAATTTTGGATCATGTCAGCTGCTCCACTGAGCATCTGCGCTGGAATGCAACTGCTCCTCCTTGTACCTGCACTGGAAGTCAAATCTAATGAAGGCTACCTGCGCTGGGCGAGATTGGCCAAGTGGCACAGTCATTCTGCAAGGTGTCAACTGCCCAGGAAGCTTCCAAACTGACACTTGGTTCATGAGATTCGCCCTGTGATGAGTAAGAGGTACTTGATCACCATGTGTAAGCAAGGATCTCCAAGTGGACTCAAGAACTGAAGATTAACTGAAGAGGGAGAGGACACAAGGCAGCTTCATGTCAGTCTCAAGCTGACTCATCCTCTCTTCTTCTCTCCTATATATAGGGCTCTTCTATGAGGTCTAGGGAGGCGGGAATTTTGTGTAAAGTAAGGAGGTGCTGTTGGTTTACAGTTAGAGCTATTGGGTGATTGTTTTACTAGAGGTGAAGAGGAGAGTTCTTGCTGCTGGGGAGGTGCTGCTGGATTGGAGCCATCAATGGTTGTAACCTTCTCAGAACCCTGTTACTTCTATCAATAAAGTTTTGCATGTTCTCCTATATACTTGTATTGCATTGATGTATTGTATTTACTTGTATATTTGATTCACTCTAATCCATGCATCAGTTATGAGTACATGTATCTTGTAGTTTCCTCTCTTGTTTGTGCAGGATCTGTGTGTAGCTGGACCGGCAAAGAGAGCAAGGAGCTGGGAACAAGAGACAAAGAGAGAGGATAAGGATCGACTAAGCGAAAGACACCAGGTTGGTTAATCTTTTCTTCCTTCTCTCTGTACTTTCATAAAGGAAAATATCAAAGCTTTACTTTCAGTTGTTGCTAAAGACTGTCACCTTTAGAGTAGGGATAGGGTCATCCGAGTCGGATACTTTTCCCCACAACACTTCTCCCATGAGAAGAGGATCCATCTCCCATCCATTCATCCTATATAAACCTCCCTTTTTCCCAAGCACAAGCTAGTGTTAAGGTTGGTGTGCTAGTGCTAATTAAGTTTGGAGTAAACAATAAGTTATTCATAGTTTTAGATCTCTAGTTGTGTGAGGGAGAAGTGTGAATTTGGTTTAGTGTGAATCCTAAAGGGAAGAGCCTTAAAACTGTTACTATTGAGGTAATCATGGAATGCTAGTAGAAGTGTGTGGGAACCTAGTTTTGTCAGAGGAGAATGGCAATGTCAAGACAATGGTTGTAATCTCCTCTCTATTCAATTTATATGCAACTATCGATTTATTTCCTACATGATTTGTCATATTACATGTTCATGGCTTAAAGTTTCTTGACCTGTTAAGCAGGTTGAATCACAATTTGTCTATTATCATGGTTTTTGTTCAATGTTGTTTACTTGTTTCAGGTGTTTGAAGAAGGAAAAGAGAGATAGCTGGAGTGAGAAAGCAAGGTCATCATCAAAGTGGATAAGCGTACTAAGAGGTAGGCCCTCTTAATTGGTTCTAACCTAAGGAAATCTTCCATAGAATGTATCCGTTATGGCTAGACCCGTTATCAGGCTAGAGGAATTTGTTTGTGTCCGCACTTATAATTTTACTTCACCACAGGAGGATGAATTTCACCAATGAAATACAATCCCCATTGAAGGAAACGTAGTTGGACTAGTATTGGAACTAGTGTAAGTGTGGTTAATCCCCATCTTCCAGGAAACATTTGATATTCGGTACACCTTCTAACCTTTTCTACCACTTGTGCAAACAAACCAGGCCAATAAAATCTTGCTTTTAAAATATCGTATGTTATAGCCCTCCATGCACAATTTACTCTTGAAATACCTACTCGAAACTGATCAATGATTCCTTCTGTCTCATTTTCTATTAAGAAAAGTGAAAGGATGTTAAGAGGGTCCTTCCAATACAAATTTCCATTAACAATACAGTATTTTATGGCCTTCAACTTCAATGTTTTACATTGATTCTTTGTAAATTCATATGGACACTCAAAATACCTAAGAAAATTAACAATATCAATGTACCAATCAGCTAATAAAAATTTCTCATCAATATGAATCAAATTTGATTGGATTGAAGAAGAAGGTTCTTGTCGATTGTTTTGTGCTGAGAAAGAAGAAGGTTCTTGTGGATTATTTCGTGTTGTAAATGGAGAAGGTTCCTATGGATTCTTCTCTGTTGTAAATGGAGAAATTTCTTGTGTATTCTTCTCTGTTGTAAATGGATAAGGTTCCTCTGGATTATTTTCTGCTATAAATGTAGAAGGTTCTTGTGGATTCTTCTCTACTGAAATTTCAATAATAGAATTTATTCCCAAGTTCTTACAATTTTACTCAACTAAAAGTTTAGCCAAGCCTTGACCATTTACCAATTTTATAGTTTTGATAATGAGATCATACTCTAATATCTCAATAATCCATATCCCTCTCCTTCCATCAGTATCAGGATGGGTTAACACAATTTTAAGAACACTATTAGGTACATAGGGAATAATTGAAGATTGAAGGGCATAGACTCTAACAGCTTTCAAGGTTTGGACTAAAGAATAGGCTTGTTTTTCAATGATGTCATATTTTAGCTTAGCATCTCTCATTACTTTACTGAAAAAGGAAATAGGTTGGTCATCTCCATCTTTATTCTTTTGCATAAGAACAACAGGAAAGGTAGTTTCAGAGGCAAAAGAAAAGTTACTAAATGGTTCAGAATAGTTTGGCCTGGAGAATATAGGAGCTTTTGAAATGGCCTTTTTAATTTGCTCTAAAGCATACCGTTCAGTAATAGTCCATTTAAATTCATGATTCTTTCTTAACATATCAGTGACATCCTTAACTATTTCAGCATAATTAGGTCTAAACCTTATTAAAGAATTGATTTTCCCAAGGAAAGCCTAAATTCCCTTCCTATTCCTGGGTAATGAAAGTGCTTGTATAGCTAGAACTCTTTTAGGATCAATTATTTGTCCTTCCTTAGAAATAATATGGCCAAGAAATTTTCTTTCCTTGAGTGCAAACAAGGAAATTTTGGGATTAAGAGAAATCCCAAACTTCCTACACCTATCAAAAACCTTATTCAAGTGCTTTAAATGTGTTTGATTAGAATTAGAAAAAACAGTCAAATCATCAAGATAAATAACAAAAAAATTGTTTCTCTTATCAAAAAATGCTAAATCCATATCTCTTTGAAAGGTATCTCCAACATTGGTTAACTCTAAAGGCATCCTTGCATACATATATGTACACCAAGGAGTTGTGAATGTTGTATTTTATCTATCTTCTAGACTGACCATAATCTGATTGTATCCAGAAAAATCATCTAACATAGAAATTTTATTAGCTCCTGAAACTTTTTGAAGCAATAGATCCATCTTGGGTAATGGATAATTGTCTTCCAAAGATGATTTATTCAAATTCCTAAAATCCACAAATAGTCTAATTTCACCAATTTTCTTTCTCACCGGAACTAAATTACCTACCCAATCAGAATATCTCAATGTAACTATAATTTTAGCATCAAGTAACTTTTGAGTTCTTTTTCAATGGTAGGAAGAAAGACATGATTAATTCTCCTTAACTTTTGCTTAAAAGGTTCAGCCTCAGGTTTTAAATGGATTTTATGTTCAATGATACATGTATCATATGTCTTTAATTCACTATAAGACAAAGAAAAAACATATTTATAGGCTTTAAGGAGAGTTAAATATTTATCTTTCCCTTCCATTGACAAGGATGCAAAGATTTTAATATTTCTGATTTCTTTTGAATTTCCAATATTATAAATTTCAATATCTTCCTTATGTGAATTTGATAATGGATTTTTGGGAACATTATTATGGTCAAAAAGCCTTTCAAGAGGGACCAACCCCTTAGGAATAAAATTGTTGGATAATTGAATAATGTTATGATCAACAATTTTTTAGCCAAATTGTGATGTTTGAGTTTCCTTATAAGATTCATGATTATCGAGTTGTTCTTCTTCAATTTGCAAGGTTGAAAATTCATCCATTACATGTAAAAAGGAGTTTGACTACTCGTCATCATCAAATGTTTGTCGATGTTTAAGATTGTCAGCAATAGATGGTATATACTTAACTTGAATTTGATATTGGACAAGCATTTTATCAGGAATTTTAAAAGAACTAGCTTAAAGAACCAAAGAATCTGCATGAATATTTTCATCCCTTGGTATAGTAGTGATGTTAAATGCTAAAAAGAAATTATCTACTGAGTCCCATATCTCATTCATATAAGATCTAAGTCTAGAATGTTGTGTTTGACAAAAAATCCCTACTTGTCTAACAATGAGCTCAAAGTCACTGAATAAACTTAGGTTTTGCACCTTAATGCTTTTAGCTATTTCTAATCCTAGTAGGAAAGTTTCATACTTTGCTACATTGTTAGTTACATCAAATCAAAGCTTATAGGATTGAGTAATATTATCTTTGTCTGGTGAAATTAGTACAACATCTACTCGAACTCCTTCCTTTGAGCAAGGGCCATCAAGGTATAATTTCCAAATATCAGTCTTAATAGTATTTGGCTTGTCAACAATATTTTCAAAGCTCAGCTGAGTGTTTTGTGAATTATTTGATGATAATTCAAAACATCCAAAATCTTGATCTACTGCATAAATGGGATGATTCCTTGCTTTATTAAATTTACAAATAGTATTCATGAATCTTACTTCTTTGTATAATTTGAGATGCTCACCCCCATATATAGGAATAGTAGCATAAGACATGTCCATTTGAACTCTTCCTCCTAGTTTGGCACAACAGGGTCTTGATAATAACATGCCATATTTGGGAGGGATATCAGTGACTACAATGTCTAAAACCACACTCTTAATAGGGATTTGAGCTAAAGTAACCATCGGATCTTTTGTGAATCCAAGGCAAGGTACCTTCTTGGAATAAAAAGTGTATAAATCATGATAATTTCTAGTAACCTATATTTGAATCTAGTCCATTATTACTTTGGGAATTAGATTATGGGAAGCTCTAGAATCTAACATGCAGTTATATAACAATAAATCATGAACCTTAAAGTTACATAGAAGGATAGTACATTTCCATCAATCATATCCGAGTCAGGACCAAAGACTAATGAAGTTTGTTCATCTTGTAATCTTATTACATCTCCTTCAGCATCAACACTTGACGACTCGATCCACTTAGAAACTTGATTTTAATATCGTGGATTATTTGGAAGTTCAGAGAAAGGAATTGGTATTTCAACTCTTTCTAATTCCCTTTCAACATTCACAGTAGTTAAAGTAGTTTTATCAATTAAAGTTATTTCAGTTATTTGATTCAATGGTTGAATTGTTGTTGTTTGTGGTTTGGTAGATTTGATTTATGGTTCATTTACAATTGGTTTCTGAGAAGTCTATAAGGCCCTCACCTACGTCTTAATTCATATCTCCTATTCAATTCTGCAATTAAAAACTCAGAAAAGGCCTCATATTTTGAAATTTGAGAGTTTTCTTGATCTTGAGAGGACTAAATTAAAGGAAGAGAGACAATAACATTTTCTAAGGATGAATGATCAATATTATTCATATCCTCCTAAATAAAAGGGCTAGTGTCTTTAGGTTGTTGGTCATCAATCATTAATGTGGGTTGAATTGTTGTTCAGTGTTTGGTCTTTGCAAAATTTGAGTTTGGGGGCCTCTTCTAAATTGAACTTGAGGTCTAGGAGCAGTTTGTTGTATTGTTCTCGGATGAGCTTCAACTTTTGAAATTCTATTAGAAAGGTTTCTAAGTCAAGAAGTAATCTCATCTATTTTTTTATCTTCATTTTTAATTTTTGAAGAAGATACTTCTTCCTTAACTTTCATTTTTCTCTAATATTTTTCTGTCTTAGTTTTAAGTTTAGCTGATGCTGACCTATTTGCTTCAACTTCTATAGCATTTGTTTACATATCTTGTAGGGTATGAGATGTTCTTTCCCTAAGAATAACTACAAAATAATCTTAAAATTCCTTAGAAAATCTAACTTTAGCAGCTACTACTCATGGTTTACAGTCTGGTGACATTTTATGGTAAAGTTTATTAAATATTTTAATGAAATATGCTACTGGTTCACCATGGTTTCTTTTCAGTTCCTCAAATTTTTTAAGAAACTAAACAAGATCCTTCTTAACCCCCCACTCATTATTAAATATGGTTGTTAATTCATTCGAAGAACGAATTGAATCAACTCTGAGTTTTCTGAACCAAATCCTAACATTTTATTCTAGTGATTGAACAAGCAATATCATATATACATCCTCATGTTCAATATTCATGTTATCAACAAAATACAAAAAGGCAGCTAAGATGAATCAGTAGAAGAGGTGGAAGATGATGCGGTAGAGGATGAGGTGGAAGATGGTGAAGATGTAGGTGAAGATGGAGGTGTAAAGGTAGGAGAAGGAGGAAAATGGGGTGGAGGATATCTTAAAGTTTTAAAAGGAGTTTTGATAACTAACTTTTGAACCTCTATTTCAACTTGTTATTTATTTTCAAACAAAGGATTTGAATATACAGAAAAAGTTTCCTGGGGTGAGGCAGCAGTAGATGCAATTGTCTATTGAGTGGGGGAGATAAAATCAATAGGTTTAACTCTAATAGATGAACATCCATTTCTTCCTCTGACTTAGGTGAATTTGAAAATATTTCAAGAAATTTGTATGATTCCTATGAGTGGACTAAAGGAGTTGACTGCAGATCAACTCCTTTGGATAAAAGTTCTAAAACCCTAGTTTACAACTCAACCAAATTTAATCGAGATGGTACAGATCTAAATTGATCAGAAGCTAGAATATCTTCAGGTTGTAGTGGTACAGAAGAAGAGGCAAAAACTTCAAGTCTCCTTCTAAAAGATGCTTCTCTTACCAATCTCTTTACAATGAGGCCTGTTGTGTTTTGAAGGAGCCAGCTTAGGCTTGTGGAGTCGCCTGGTGAAAAAAATTAACATACAATTGCTTTATTCACCTTAAAGGAAATTTTTTTATCGTTGTCTGAGGAAAAAATGCTTCAATTTTCATTCCCCGACAATGACACCAATCTGATGTTGTCCTCTGAGATGATTCTAGGTTAATGAACCATGTTGGAGCATCTAAAATGTTTTGTTGTTTTAAAATTTTTGGATGACTAATGTTATGAACAATTAAATACATGTGCTTAAACTTTAACACTTACAAATATAATGAAAGGGTTGTTTATTTGTCTTCAAATAGTTAATTGATTTTAATTGAATTAATAGCAGAGTTTTAAAGAATTACAACATACTAAATATTCAAACTGAATATTTAATTAATTATAAGAGAGAGTGCAGGTAAACAAGTTAACCTTCTTTAAAAA
Organism: Pinus tabuliformis; assembly: GCA_031772625.1. NCBI lineage: Eukaryota > Viridiplantae > Streptophyta > Pinopsida > Pinales > Pinaceae > Pinus > Pinus tabuliformis. Next base: position 66,129,279 of record CM062806.1, read on the forward strand.
ATGTATTTAATATTATGAAGATGTGTGTGACAATCTATAGATATAGAGGATTTTATAATAACTAACACTTTTCTAAATTAACACCTAATTATTGATTATAAATTCACAGGGGATTTAATATGAACTGATATTTAGTGTAATCTTACCCTAATTTCTCCATAAAAAATTAAATACATGAATAATAACATAATGAAATGAACACATAAGAAAAACTCACAAGGAGACAAACTGTTTGAGGAAAATAAAGAATACTTTCATTAATTTGAAGCAAATCTCTAGTTTCATTACAATTATTCTTTGAGAGCACATCCAAGGGTTCAACCCATAATAACTCGAAGGAAGATTTATTTATATAAAATGAGTGATATTCTAAAAAAATATTTTAATAAAATACAAAAATAGTACAAAAATATAGGAATCCCAAAATTGGTGAGTTGCTGGCACAATCTTCAAGGAAGTTGTTCATGAACTGGCCCCTAAAATGTGTTGTCTTGTTGTTTGTTAGTTGGTGATGAAATTTACTCAATGATTTCACACAAGTGATCTGATCTATCTTCACTTGGTATAGAAAGATTAATTAATTTTTTGTAGACTTCATCAACCTTGGTATACTTTTCAAATGTAGGCTTATTAACAAAGATATGTTTAATTTCAAGCTTGATTATTATATGAAAGTTCAAAGCCTCTAAGAATTCATTCCCTGTAAGGTGACCTTTGATACCCTCCAATTTAGCTTTATCAGTTGCAATTGTATAAATCTTTTGGAAATATTCCTCCAAACTGATTAACTTGTCATTCAATGCCAATAATCTTGGTAGTCCTCTTTGGTTGAGAAAGTTGAACTTGAAATGAAACCTCTTGACAATAATTTTGAAAGTAGGGCACTTTGTCTACAACTCACTCATGAGATTATTTTTTTGCAAAACTTTATTAATCTCTAGAATATTCTATGTCCTATAAACAATCTAAATCTCTTCCATTTCAGCCCTAGTTTATGAATCAAGTTCTCTGACTTCTTCCATATCTATCTAGCATATATTAATGAGCTATTCCTATTCAAAAATAATCTGTATTGAGGGCCAAACTTCATTTGTAGCTTGACTGATATATGCCCAAATATTTTCCTTGGCTTAGGCCAAGATCTGACCCATTAGTGACTCACTCTCCAATTCTTCAATCCTTCTTATCGATCTGTGGGATTTATGCATCCCTTCAACATAAAGAGTATCATTCTTAATCTTCTATGTCTCCCGATTTTTGAATTTCTTGTGAGGCTTTTCATTTTGCTGACTCTGGAGAGATAGCTCCTGTATGACGCTATTTAAATCACCTGTTGTTGATGTATACTCTGTTGTCACTGATGTCGATTCCCCTGCTATACCTGCCACTGTGATGGGTATAGTTGTGATTGGGGCTATGGGTACTTGAGAAGATTCTTTGTTTTCTTTAAGCAATCTTTCTATCTTCTTTCGATCCTATTTATTTGTATATTTTGATCAATGATTAATTTGAGCATTTCTTCTTTGTGCTACTCACTTTGTTCTATCTCCTTAGTTTAAGGATCCTTTGTAGAAGATAGTTTGAGTTGCTTCCTTAGCACCTTAATATATGCATTCTCCTTTTTGGTAATGTCCTTCACAGCTTTAACATCAGTGGGGTCATACACAATTTTGAACACTAACTCTTCTAATGATTTAACCCTGTTATCCTTTGCCAAAGAGGATACCTTTTCTATCATTAACTTTGACTTCACATTTGAAAGAGATGTTCTCAATTTTGACAATGCCATAATAGTGTTAGTCATGGTAGAGAAAAGCATATCTCCAGACTATCTATGCATGTCCATTTGGTCGATAGGGTGTATGTAGTTGGCTTCAAAGGAAAATATGGTCTTCTTGTAGTCTGAAGAAGCCTTTGGAAAAGTCACTTGAGCTTGTAGGAATGCCATTTGCATGATCCTTTTTCACTAACAAGGTTGTCAATAACCTATGTTGTGAATTAGATGTCTGCTTCCAAAATTGAGCATACACATTTGCCTTTAGAGATTCATTCTTCTGCTTAATTTAAAGAAACATTGGGAAAATGTTTGGCTCCTCTTTCTCACTTACTCTTGTTGCCTGTGTAATCTCCAATAAATTTTGTGAAACTAAATAGGAGGATGGAGTGTTGGGGAAATTTTCCTCTGACCCTATAGAAACCTTTGAATCATCTAGATTGATGATTATAGGCTCTTTCAGACCTTGAACAATAGTACCTTTGGAGTTAGTCTTTTGTTTCTTCTGATAAATAACAAATTCCTTTGCACCCTTTACTGAAGATGAAGACTCCTCCCTTGGCCTCTTTTCCTTCTTGCTTTGAGAAGTGGGAGTTTGAAGTGTAGAAGCAAGTAAAATGTGTTCTTATGTTTCCTGAAGTGTTTTCTCCTCCCAATGTTCCTGATTCCTATATTTTTCAATTTCTGGTCTTAGATTATGATTGTAAGGTGTGTTTTCAAGTTCCACCCTTAAGTTGGAGATTATATTAAATGGGTCATAAGACCAGGTAAAACTTGGTTGGAATCCCATCTGCTTGAGGATTAAATCTACTTCAATTCTAGTTGATATCATATTACAAATAAAGGATCCTCCTTGGGACTTGATCTTAAACTAGTATTTTCTCTTCCTTAAAACAAAATGAAGCTCTTCCATGTTGATCATTTTCCTTATATATTCGAGAGAGAAAATTCTCATTGGAACATATTTAGGAAATTTGCATGGAGCTAAGTCGCAACCATACACCATAATCTATTTGTAATTCTCGTAAAGGTACAAGTATCCCATCTTAGCTTGGTCACTTAGGTGCAGAAATCTTTTAATTTTTGGGCTGATTCTAGGTTCACTCTGGCTAGTGAGAATATATTCAATTGGATAAATAAAACAGTCAATAAATTCTGAAAATTGGAACTCAATTGAGTTTCCCCTGACCAGTGAGATACACTACGGAACTCGTTGATTTACTTGTTGATCATCATGCTTATGTAAGGTCATAGGCAAGATGTCTCCTTGTTGGAAAAGGAACATATGCACTAGCACAAAAGAATACTTGAATACTCCCTCAGTAGTGATTTTCATTAATTGTTCATGCATATTTCCAGCCAGAAATTGTTTGTAATTATACATGCATGTTGGTTTGTCTTATTTGGAAAAGATGGATAGATAACCCAAAACAACTTCACCTACATCACCTGGAAGAATATCTCTCGAATTTGATTTATTTGGGGGAAAGTGAGCTTATGGTATAGATAAATTAGGAAATCAATAGATAAATGGCTAAGGGAATCATTATCAGGAATAAGAAGCATTTTATTGATGGTTTCAGGTGTGATAGGTATCAGAATGTCTGCATTCTGATCTACCACAGTTCTCTACAGGGGATTGTACCTAGCATGACACCACATGACTAAATCTAGAAATGGATGAGACTGAGGGAACATGAACATGGGAAATAAGGATTCTCATAGGTTAATTTCATCTTCTGAGTCTTGATAGGTTTGTTTTAACTAATGGTACAATTTGAACATATCGAATTCACACTCTGTGTCCACGATTTTAATAAATTGGTCAGCTAAGGGGATGCAGTAAAGGTCTAGGATATCAGTGACTTTGGGATTTTCCTGAGATGAGATTTTACTACCAGAGGACTGGTCCTTCTTTTTGGTGCAATTTGTAAAAATCAGTGGAAAAAGAAATAGAAGGTTGGAAGTAGGAATACCTAACATAGAGCAGTCTTTGTTCAAATGGTAAATCTAGCTATGCTACAAGAGCACAGAAACAAGCCAAGCTTAAAATCCTATTAATCACAAATTGAAACAAAACCAGGGAAATCACACAAAGGGGATGAGTGATTTATTTATAACGGTGAAGTGCCTAACCATTAGGATGCAACTGTTACCAAATGGGACAGGTGTATATTGATGGCCAACGGGAAGTTGGTAATGAATAGGAAAAATGGGTATGTACTGCAATGGATAGGAGAAATGGATAGAAGAAATGGATAGGATAAATGGATAGGAGCATAATGGATATGGACATGTGGAGGAAAACTTGGGAGGAATGTGTAGGAAACATGGATAATTGTTGGCGGAATGACATATGGATGAAGTGGGATGATCCGATTTCAGGGGGTGGTAGTGCTAATTGGTAATGAGCAGGCTGGTGTGGGGGGGGTATGAGGTAAAGAGGAGGTGACACATTGCAATGGACCCACCATAAAGGAAACCTATTTTTATACCCCCATTTGTAGTTAACATGAATAGGTAGAAGGTAGTGCGAAATGTCTTCCCCTCCATTGATCTAGGCCGGGAAGAGTATCATCATCCAAAAGTATCTACTTGATAGTGCTTCACGACAAAATGATTTTGTCATTTATGACTTTGGTGGAAAACATCATAAAGCTTTATTTACAGAAAATTAATCACACATAAAGGGTAATTAAGCCTTAATTAAACAAACATCAATCTATAATTTGGCACATTTGTTGTAGTAGCCATTTACTATCCTAATTTTATTGTAACCCTAGTTTAATACATCATTTGGCCAAAATTTATTCTATCCTATATAATCATGTTCTACCAAGATTAAATGATTTGGTGAACTTATTCACTAATCTAAGGACATAAATGTAAATTATTTTATCATTGTTAAGCTATATGATTCAAATCAAAACATTAGGCTATGGAATTTTAAGCAAGATGCACATAAAGCCCTAGTTTATTTGCAATGTAATTTTATTCTTTTTAAGTGGCATTTAAATTTTCTCACTTGTAAAAATTTTTATTTTCTTTTGATGGGGTTTCATTGTTGGCATTTTGGCACAGGTGTGGTGCTACGGTACAGGTGTTGTCCTTGATGGCAACTCTCTTTGATGACAGATCTCAGTCCAGACTACAAGAATGAAGAGAAATTTCATATACGCAGGTTCATTAAGCCCAAGTTGCGTATACACGCTGGTACGCTATATACTAAGTCGTGGATACGCAGGCTCGCTATATACGAAGTCGCGTATACACGCAGTTTCATGAACAGAAAAGAGCGTACATGTCGAGAAGCTTCCTTTTGGTCCGTGGTAGTTAGTCCTCGGTACTTGAGCCTATGTTTTTGACCAAGGTATCTCGACAGACGTGTTGATCCCTAGTTTTGAAGTTGATGGTATTGTGTTACTATGGTTTTGGACCGTGGTATTGTGAAGGGCCTAAGGCTATATAAGGAGAAGAAGATCATTAGGAAAGTGCACTAAAAAGGTGTTGAATATCTGATAAAGAAAGAGATCTAGTATGCAGGTTCTGGGTTGCTTGATCTAAGCTAAGGAGAGATCACACCGGTTGATGGAAGACTAGATCTAAGGATAGATCGGGATCAAATGGTTTGAAATGAACTATCGGTATATGGTTGATTACGCATATTTTTAGATCTGCATACTGACGCAATGTTATGTTCTGAGTATTACTGATGTCTGGTACAGCTGCAAGTTATGAGAAATTATTTTTAGATCTGTACGCAGATTTTCTTTGGTAAAAGCGCGTGTATACGCGGGTTGGTTTCATTGAAGTAGCATATATCTTTTGAAGCTTGATTTTTGGGGTTGCAGTTGGGTCTGACTGTTATTGAAGAAGTTCTGTAGTCTGCTCTGTGTTCTGGTGACTGGGTGTTGATAGGGTTTCAGTGGTTCAGTGATTCAAAGATTGATGATGCTAGTATTGGTTGTTTTGTGCTTCAATGATCTGTTATGAAAAATGATGAGTTGTGGCCTTCAGATTGTAATGTTGTGCTTCAGGAATATCGAGTCTGAAAATGTATGAAAAGTGGTACCTAAAGGAAAGAAGATTGTAGGCCAGCACCTACGTACTAGTATCTTAGCTAGTACAAGAGCAAAGGGGGTTGGAGCTCCCTTCCAGGAGAGTCTGGAAAACGAGAGAAGGTTGTAGCCTTCTGCAAGTTGTAGTCTGCGTACTGGTATAAGGCTGCACCAGTACAAAAGATTTTGAACTGAAGTTTCTTATTAAAGAAAGATAGAGACGACTTGCAGCAGGTGGTTTTCACCCACATTGGGTTTCCACCTTATATCATGGTGTTCATGTGTGTGGCTTTTGTGTGATGATCTGTTCTGTTATACTGCACCTGTTTACTATTAATATGGTTAATAATGTCCTGATGCATTTACTGAAGATAAACTAACTGAATCATAAGATTTCTGGTTATACGTTGGTTGCTTTAGACACAGTAGCGTGTACGCGCTGGTTCACTTAACTGAAGTAGCGTATATGTTTCTGAGTATGAAATTGAAAAGTTTTATCTGATCTGATAATACTGATTCACCCCCCCCCTCTCAGTATTATTTCCAACAATTGGTATCAGAGCAGGTCCTTCAGAGAAGCTTGATCGCTTGAAGGTAGATCGTTCATCATGAGCAACTATGAGAGAGAAGCATCAATCAGGCCACCGGTTTTTGATGGGACAAACTTCAATTATTGGAAGGTAAGAGTTACTGCCTATCTTCAATCTCTTGGTACAGAATTTTGGGACATCGTAGAGACAGGCTACACTTTTCCTTCAGCTACACCTACAGATTCAGCTGAGAAAAAGAAATATGAAACAAATGTGAAAGCAGTCAGTACACTATTAGGATGTATATCCCAATCGGAATTCATGAAGGTAATGCACTATAAATCCGCAAAAGAAATATGGGACAAAATTGTCACGAGCTATGAAGGAGACGAACAGGTAAAGCGTGCTAAACTTCAAACTCTCAGGATTAAGTATGAGACTCTCAGAATGTATAATTATGAAAGTGTGGCTAACTATTTCCTTAGGGTAGATGAGATTGTTAATTGCATGAAAAACTTGGGTGAAGAAATAAAAGAGGCTATTGTGGTTGAAAAGGTTCTAAGATCATTGTCCCCCAAATTTGAATCTAAAGTGTCTGCAATAGAAGAAAAGGAAAATCTACGAACTCTGACTATGTCTCAGCTTCACGGAATTCTAACTGCTTATGAAATGAGAAAGGGAGGTCCATCAGACAGAAGAGAAGCTGCTTTCAAGGATTCAGGCAAAGAAGGTTATTATGAAGCAAGTCACGTGCCAGAAGATGAAGAATAAGAATCAAATTTTGTCAGAAATCTTCAAAGGGGTTCTGGAAGGTTCAGAGGTAAGTTACCTTTTAAATGCTTTGCTTGTGGAAGAGTAGGTCATTATGCTGCCAAATGTCCTCACAAAGATAATAATGACAAGGGAAAGGAACCTGTTAAATGGAACAAGAAATAGAATGAAAAGAAGAAAAGCTATTACACTCATGAAGATAGTGATGGTCTTTCAAATAGTGATGAAGATGAACAGGGTAATAGATATAAACTTTTAATGGCTTTTGAAGATGATGACTACATGGATGCTATAGATGTAGAAGGCTTTTGTGAAGAAATGAATAATCTCAAAGTTTGCTTAGAAGAGAAAAGTGCTATTATTGATTCTCTACAATGTCAACTGGCTGAAAAGGAAAAACATCTTGAAAAATTGGAATGTGAGATTGTTTGTCTTAGAAAGGAGATTGAGAAAACAAAAGCGATTAATCTTAAATTTGTTAAAGGATCTGAAACCTTGGATAAGATTATCAATGTGCAGCGTTCTCCTCTGATCAAGACAGGTCTGGGATATAATGGAGAAACATCTCAAGCTTCTACCTCTAAAAGTTATCTTGATGCAGCAAGGAGGAGCGAGCAAAGACCAAAAAAAGTCATCGGGTGAATCAGGGACAGTTTACCTCAAGAACAAGTAAAGACTATCAAGAAATTCGGGGACAAGCTGCCTTAAGGACAAACAGAAGCTACAACCAGCCACAGGTAAAATCTTCCCAATTTGCCTCAAGAATGGATGTCAATAGAAGCTACAATCGGTTGGATGATAGATCTGATAATCGCAGAAATTTCTTTAATGGCCAATGTTTTTCTTGCCATAACTTCGGTCACAAAGCAGCTCAATGTGTTGCCTACAAGACAATCATGACTAGAGAAGCTCAAAAGCAAAGAAGTATGACTGGAAACATGAAAAGGACTTATAACAACTTTTCGGTTCTTGAAAATGAAGTTGAATGCTCTATTTGTAATAACTTTGGTCATGAAGACTCTGAATGCAGGAGCAGGTTCTGGAAGACAACTCAGAAGGAACAAACCTCAAATGTCATAACATGGAGAATAAAGGAACCGCAACCAGAAAGATGTGGGATAGCCTTTTATGCAGAAGGTCAAGAAAGTCTATGGTACATTGACAGTGGATGTTCGAAGCATATGACAGGGGAAAAAGAAAAACTTGAATCATATACCGCATTAGAAAAGGGAAAGAAAGTTTCTTTTGGAAACGATATCTCTGCAGCCATAAAAGGAAAAGGCGTTGCTCCATTGAAAGAGAAGGTCAAAGCTCGAAATGTTTTGTATGTTGATGGATTGAAGCATAATCTTCTGAGTGTCAGTCAGATGTGCGATCAAGGAACAAAGGTAATATTTAGATCAAATGGATGTTGTGTTCGTGATCTTGATACAGGTGAAACAGTGATCAAAGGAAGAAGGACTCCAAATAATCTATACATATTTGAAGAAAGACAACAACAATGCTATTTGAGCAAGGATGATGAACACTGGCTATGGCATCGGAGGTTGGGGCATCTAAGCTTTCCACAAATAAGGAAAGCATGCAAATATCAGGCAGTTCGTGATCTTCCAGATATCAAAATTCCAGACAACACCATATGCAAATCATGTCAGTTTGGAAAGAAAACCATAACTAATTTTCCTGAGAAGGAAGGGTCAAGCTAGCATGCCTCTTGAGCTAGTTCATACAGATACATGTGGTCCATTGAGAAAAAGAACACCTCAAGGAGAAGAATATTTGATATTATGCATTGACGATTTCTCCAGGTTTGTCTAGTTAGGACTTATGAAGCACAAATATGAAGCATTCGAAAAATTCAAATCCTTCAAAGCCTTGGCGGAAAATGAATCAGGACACAAAATTAAGCGCCTCAGATCTGACAGAGGTGGGGAGTTTACCTCGAATGAATTTTTCGATTTCTGTGAAGAACATGGGATAAGAAGAGAATTCTCTACAGCTAGAACTCCTCAGCAAAATGGAGTTGTGGAAAGAATGAACAGAACAGTCCAACAAATGGCTCGTGCTATGCTTGATGAATCAGGTACTCCCGCAACTTTCTGGGGTGAAGCTGCACATGCTGCAGTTATTATTCTCAACAAAACAAATGTCCGAGTAAACAGCACTCAAACTCCTCATGAGCTCTGGTGTGGTAAGACTCCTTCGGTGAAGCACTTCAAAATCTTTGGGAGCAAATGTTATATTAAGAATACTGATGAGCAACTTGGCAAACTTGAACCAAGAGCAGATGAAGGCATTCTTCTTGGTTATTCTGCACATAGCAAAGCATACAAGTGCTACAATAAAAGACTTGTCAGAATTGTTGACAGCATTGATGTTGTGGTTGATGAGAAGGGATACATTCCTAGGCAAGTTCATCATGAAGACATCGAAGAAGATGAAGGCTACCCTCAAAGACAGAATGATGAAGAAGAACCTCAAGAAGAACTAGAGGAGCAGACAAGAATAGAAGAGAAGACTCCATCCAGATATGTTCAGAAGAATCATCCAGAATCTCAGATTGTGGGGCAGAAAGAAGCAGGAGTACAAACAAGAAGAACAATTGCAGAAGCTTCAAGCTACTTGGCATTACTCTCTTCCACTAAACCACAATATGTGAAAGAGGCATGCAAAGATGAATGTTGGGTCAAAGCAATGGATGAAGAACTTGAGCAGATCGAAAAGAACAACACTTGGGAATTGGTTCCTAGACCAAAAGATAAGAATTTCATAGGGACAAAATGGGTCTTCAAAAATAAATTGAATGAAAATGGAGAAGTAATTAGAAACAAGGCCAGACTTGTTTGTAAAGGGTATGCGCAGCAAGAAGGAATAGATTTTGAAGAGACCTTTGCTCCTGTTGCAAGACTTGAGGCCATCTGAATGTTCCTTGCTCTCTCAAGCTTTCAAAACTTCAAGGTATTTCAAATGGACATGAAATCAGCCTTTCTGAATGGAGACTTAGAAGAAGAAGTATATATTGAGCAGCCAGATGGTTTCATTCTTGGGAATGATCCAAACCTTGTATGCAGATTGAAAAGGGCTCTCTATGGTCTCAAACAAGCTCCAAGGGCTTGGTACTATCGTTTGGACAAATATCTTCACCAACAAGGTTTTTCAAAAGGATCAGCAGATAGCAATCTCTATATGAAAGTTGAAAATAAAAAATTGCTAATACTTGTTGTGTATGTAGATGATATTATCTTTGGCAGCAATGAAGAGGCTATGAGTCAAAACTTTGCCTTGGTTATGCAGAAAGGATTCGAAATGTCATTACTTGGAGAATTGACATACTTTCTTGGATTGCAAATCCAACAAAATGAAGGAGGTATTTTCTTGTCTCAAACCAAGTACCTCAAGCAGATCTTGAAGAAGTATGGCATGGAAGATTCAAGGCCAGTATGTACCCCCATGGTTACAGGATGCAGCCTCAGTGCAAATGATGAATCAACAGCAGTTCATCAACCAACTTCTAGATCCATGATTGGGAGTTTGCTTTATTTGACAGGTACCCGACCAGACATTATGCATGCAGTAGGAATTGTTGGAAGATTTCAAGCCAACCCAAAGGAAACTCATCTTCAGGCAGTCAAAAGAATCTTCAAGTATCTTCAAGGGACTCAAAACTATGGCTTATGGTATCCTAGAGATATAGATCTCACTCTTCATGCTTACACAAATGCAGATTGGGCCGGAAGTGTGGATGACAGGAAAAGCACAAGTGGTGGTGCATTCTTCATGGGTTCCAGATTAGTATCTTGGTTCAGCAAGAAACAGAGTTCGATTGCTTTATCTACACCTGAAGCAGAATATGTGGTTGCGGCATCTTGTTGCACACAACTTCTTTGGATGATACAGACCTTGCAGGATTTTCAATCACTTGCACTCCACCTGTCTCTATCTTATGTGATAATACAAGTGTAATCAGCATTTCAAAGAATCCAGTCATGCATTCAAAGACCAAGCACATACCAATCAAGTATCACTTCCTCCGGGAACAAGTGCTTGAACAAAAGGTCAAGCTGGAGTATGTTTCTTCTAAAGAACAAGTTGTTGATATTCTCACAAAACCACTGCCCAGGGAGACTTTTGAATATCTCAGACAAAAGCTGGGAGTAGTTGATGCTTCATCTTGCCATTGAAGCTTGTCTGTTCTAAAGAAAAGTTGGTGTACGCGTGTTGTATAAGGGATATCCGCGTACATACGCTGATTTATGTAGGTGAAGTCACGTATATGGAGTTCTGAACAGCAAGGGCAGACTCTGGTTGGAGAAGGTCTGAGATGGGTATGCCTGAGTCCTTCAGGCACAGTTTCAGGGGGTGCAGCAGGCACAGTTTCAGGGGGAGCAGCTTAAAGTCTAATAAAGCATTGTTGGCATTTAGATGTTTTTGGTTCTAGTTCACAACTGTTGTTGGTTTCAGGAGAAGGAGCACAGAAGGAAATCTTGGTAGTTGATCTAAAATATGATTATCAGATGCTGCTGGTGACTTTCATAAGTCTTGGTCTAGATTTTTCGTCTCTATGTCATGTATCTCTTTTGTGATATCTCTTTTATGGTGTCAAGGTCATGTAACGGCCTATGTTCGTTTCCCCACTATGCCTGGGATGAATGATGTAATGTAATTGGTTGTTATATGTAAATTTCTAATGTATCCCCTCTTGGTTGGGAGTATGGATGTATGTATTGAGTCTTTTGGTGATAGGAAGGTCCTTTATGATGTATAAGTCTTGGTTCTTTTTGAAGAACATCTTTTGCAGATCTTGCCTACAGTCAGGGGGAGCATGTTCAGCACAGCAGAGCAGAGATATCAGCATGTACTCAGGGGGAGCACAGCCCTTTGCCCTTGATGACAAAGGGGGAGATTGATTCTAAGGATCTTGGGGTTGCCATCAAGTCCAAAGGGGGAGATTGTTGGCATTTTGGCACAGGTGTGGTGCTACGGTACAGGTGTTGTCCTTGATGGCAACTCTCTTTGATGACAGATCTCAGTCCAGACTACAAGAATGAAGAGAAATTTCATATACGCAGGTTCATTAAGCCCAAGTTGCGTATACACGCTGGTACGCTATATACTAAGTCGTGGATACGCAGGCTCGCTATATACGAAGTCGCGTATACACGCAGTTTCATGAACAGAAAGGAGCGTACATGTCGAGAAGCTTCCTTTTGGTCCATGGTAGTTAGTCCTTGGTACTTGAGCCTATGTTTTTGACCAAGGTATCTCGACAGACGTGTTGATCCCTAGTTTTGAAGTTGATGGTATTGTGTTACTATGGTTTTGGACCGTGGTATTGTGAAGGGCCTAAGGCTATATAAGGAGAAGAAGATCATTAGGAAAGTGCACTGAAAAGGTGTTGAATATCTGATAAAGAAAGAGATCTAGTATGCAGGTTCTGGGTTGCTTGATCTAAGCTAAGGAGAGATCACACCGGTTGATGGAAGACTAGATCTAAGGATAGATCGGGATCAAATGGTTTGAAATGAACTATCGGTATATGGTTGATTACGCATATTTTTAGATCTGCATACTGACGCAATGTTATGTTCTGAGTATGACTAATGTCTGGTACAATTGCAAGTTATGAGAAATTATTTTTAGATCTGTACGCAGATTGTCTTTGGTAAAAGCGCGTGTATACGCGGGTTGGTTTCATTGAAGTAGCGTATATCTTTTGAAGCTTGATTTTTGGGGTTGCAGTTGGGTCTGACTGTTATTGCAGAAGTTCTGTAGTCTACTCTGTGTTCTGGTGACTGGGTGTTGACAGGGTTTCAGTGGTTCAGTGATTCAAAGATTGATGATGCTAGTATTGGTTGTTTTGTGCTTCAATGATCTGTTATGAAAAATGATGAGTTGTGGTCTTCAGATTGTAATGTTGTGCTTCAGGAATATCGAGTCTGAAAATGTATGAGAAGTGGTACCTAAAGGAAAGAAGATTGTAGGCCAGCACCTACGTACTAGTATCTTAGCTAGTACAAGAGCAAAGGGGGTTGGAGCTCCCTTCCAGGAGAGTCTGGAAAACGAGAGAAGGTTGTAGCCTTATGCAAGTTGTAGCCTGCATACTGGTATAAGGCTGCACCAGTACAAAAGATTTTAAACTGAAGTTTCTTATTAAAGAAAGATAGAGACGACTTGCAGCAGGTGGTTTTCACCCACATTGGGTTTCCACCTTATATCATGGTGTTCATGTGTGTGGCTTTTGTGTGATGATCTGTTCTGTTATACTGCACCTATTTACTATTAATATGCTTAATAATGTCCTGATGCATTTACTGAAGATAAACTAACTGAATCATAAGATTTCTGGTTATACGCTGGTTTCTTTAGACACAGTAGCGTGTACACGCTGGTTCACTTAACTGAAGTAGTGTATATGTTTCTGAGTATGAAATTGAAAAGTTTTATCTGATCTGATAACACTGATTCACCCCCCCCCCCCTCTCAGTATTATTTCCAACATTCATTTCATCATTTTTTATTCTATATTCTTTATACCCTCTTTTATAAACTAAAACTAACTTATTAAAACCAAATATGTTACAACATCGGCTCCAACTGGGGATTGCTTCCTCCTGTAGGATGCAAAGAACTTGTAGATCCATGTGCCTTATCCTTGAGCTAATGGAGTCTCTGTTAAAAATAATTACACAATAAATGTAAAATAAAACACTTTGGTGATATAGGAATGATGAATGAATGACGAAATCCTCAATATTGAATGTAATGCTTCAAGTATTTCCCATTGATAGGCAATGAGGAATGTTATCCTTCCAAGTTCTGTAGAATAAAATTATTATTGCCCTTAACCTCTGCAATGCTAAAAGGTCCAAACCAAAGATTATTAAACTTTCCATGTTTTCCTTTCTTTTATGTTCTATCATCCCATCTCCAAATCTCATTATTTAAAATCTCTTTCTCTAGCTTTTCTATCAAACAAACTTTTCATTTTGTTATGATATTTCTAAAGCTTATAATGAACTTCATCTCTATTTTCATTAAGTTCTATAATCTGGTTTATTCTTCTAGAATAATCATTAGGCTCTTTATTTTCTTCTTATAAAAACTTCATGACAAGAAAAGCTAGATGTGTAGGAAATATAGTTTCCTTACCATAAACAAGTTGAAAAGGAGATTTACCTATTGATCCCTTTGGAGAGATCTTGTTTGCCCAAAGTGCATATATGAGATGACTCTCCCAACTCCTTTTGTGATCCCCCAATGTTTTCTTTATGACTTTAACCAAACTCTTGTCTGAGGACTCTACCAATCCATTTCCTTATGGATAGTAGGGGGTAGAATGGTGTAACAAGATTTGGTATTTCTAACAAAATTCAATCATATTGACACTGTTGAATGTTGTTGCATTGTCTGTCACTATTTTTTGGGGGCATCCAAACCTAGACAATATAGACTCTTCAATAAATTTAATAAATATAGTGTTAGTTGTATTTCTAACTCGAATGGCCTCTACCCATTTGGTAAAGTAATATGTGGCAGTCAATATCCATCTGTGTTGACTACTTGATGGAGGATGAATTTCACCAATGAAATCCAATCCCCATTGAAGGAAAGGTGCTTGAACTATTACTAGAACTAGTGGAAGTGCTGCTAATCTTTGTTTTCCAAAAAACATTTGACATTGGGTACACGTTCTAACCTTTGCTCTCACTTGTGTAAATAAAACTAGAAAATAAAATCTTGCTCTTAAAATATTCTATGTTGTATCCCTCCAAGCATAGTGTCCTCCACAAATACCTACATGAAATTGATCAATGATTTCTTCTGTCTCATTTTCTGTTAAGCAAATTAAAATGATGTTAATAGGGTCCTTCCAATACAGATTTGCATTAAAAATACAATATTTTATGGCCTTCAACTTCAATGTTTTACATTGATTATTTGTAACTTCATGTGGACACTCAAAATATCTAAGAAAATTCACAATATCATTGTACCTATCACATAATAAAAAGTTCTCATAAACATGAATAAGATTTTATTGGATTGAAGAAGAAGGTTCTTGTGGATTCTTTTGTGATGGGGATGAAGAAGGCTCTTATGGATTCTTTTGTGATGTAAATGGAGAAGGTTCTGGTGGATTATTCTTTGGTGTAAATGGAGAAGGTTCTTGTGATTCTTCTCTACTGTAAATGGAGAAGATTCTTGTGGATTATTCTACGTTGAAATTTCAAAAACAAAATTTATTCCTAAGATCTTACAATTTGACTCAGCTAAAATTTTAGCCAAGCCTTGACCCTTTAACATTTTTGTAGTCTTGGTAATGATATCATACTTTAATATCTTGGTAATCCATCTCCCTCTCCTTCCATTAGTATCAGGCTGAGTTAACACAATTTTAACAACACTAGTAGGTACATAGGAAATAATGGAAGAGTGAAGGACATATACTCTAAAATGTTTCATGGCTTGAAGTAAAGAATAGGCCTGTTTTTCAATGATGTCATATTTTAGCTCAACATCACTCATGACTTTACAGAAAAAGGAAATAGGTTGGTCATATTCATCTTTATTCTTTTGCAAAAGAACAACAACCAAGGTAGTTTCAGAGGAAAAATAAAAGATACTAAATGGTTCAAAATAGTTTGGGTTGGCCAATATAGGAGCTTCTGAAATGGCCCTTTTAATATGATCAAAAGCATACCTTTCTCAAATGGTACATTTAAATTCATGATTATTTCTTAACATATCAGTGATATCCTTAACTGTTTCAACATAATTAGGTATAAACCTTCTTAAAATTTTGATTTTCCCAAGGAAAGCGTGAATTTCCTTCTTATTCCTTGCTAATGAAAGTGTTTGTATAGCTGAAACTCTTTTAGGATCAATGGTTATTCCTTCCTTAGAAATAATATGGCCAAGCAATTTTCCTTCCTTGAGTGCAAACAAGGACTTTTTGGGATTACGAGAAATCCCAAACATCCTACACCTGTCAAAAAACTTCCTCAAGTGCTTTAAGTGTTTTTTAATGTAATTAGAAAAAAAGTCAAATCATCAAGATAAATAACAAAAAATTGGTTTTCCTTACCAACAAATGCTAAATCCATAGCTCTTTGAAAGGTAGCTGTAACGTTGGTTAACCCAAAAGGCATCCTTGCATGCATAAATGTACCTCAAGGAGTTGTGACTGTTGTCTTTTCTCTATCTTCTAGACTCATCATAATCTGATTGTATCCAGAAAACCCATCTAACATAGAAATTATATTAGCTCCTAAAACTTTTTGAAGCAATTGATCCATCTTTGGTAATGGAAAATTCTCTTTCAAACATAATTTATTCAAATTCCTAAAATCCACAAATAGTCTAATTTCACCATTTTTCTTTCTCATGGGAACTAAATTACCTACCCAATCACAACATATCAATGGAACTATAATTTTAGCATCAAGTAACATTTTGAGTTCTTTTTCAAAGGTAGGAAGAAGGACATGATTAATTCTCCTTAACTTTTAATTAAAAGGTTTAGCCTCAAGTTTTAAAGGGATTTCATGTTTAATGAGAGATGTATCATATGTCTTTAATTCATTATAAGACCAAGAAAAAAAATATTTATAGGCTTTAGCAAGAGCTAAATATTTATCTTTCAATTCCATTGGCAAGGATGTAGAGATTTTAATATTTCTAATTTCTTCTGAATTTTCAATATTACAAATTTCAATATCTTCCTCAGGTGAATTTGATAATGGATTTTTGGGAACATCATTATGGTCGAAGAGATTTTCAAGAGGGACCAACCCCTTAGGAATAAAATTGTTGGATAACCGAATAATGCTATGATCAACAATTTTTGAGTCAAATTGTGACGTTTGACTTTCTTTATAAGATTCATGATTATCGAGTTGTTCTTATTCAATTTGCAAGGTTGAAAATTCATCAATTACTTGCAAAAATGATTTTTATTGCTCATAATCATCAAATATTTACTAATGTTTAAGGTTGTCATGAATAGGTGGTCTATACTTAACTTGAATTTGATATTGTACAAGCATTTGATATTTACCAATGTTTAAGTTTGTCAAGAATAGATGGTCTATACTTAACTTAATTTGATATTGGACAAGCATTTAATCGGGAATTTTAAAAGAACTGGCTGAAACAGCCAAAGGATTTGCATGAATATTTTCATCCCTTGGAATAGCAGTGATGTTAAATGCTAAAAATAAATTATCTACTAAATCCCATATCTCAGTCCCATAAGATATAAGTCTAGGATGCTTTGGTTGACAAAGATTCCTTACTTGTTTGACAATGACCTCAGAGTCACTGGATACACTTAGGTTTTGGATGTTAAGGCTTTTAGCTAATTCTAATCCTACGAGGAAGGCTTGATACTCTGTTACATTGTTAGTTACATCAAATTAAAGCTTGTATGATTGAGCAATATTCTCTTTGTCTGGTGAAATTATTACAACACCAACTCCAGCTCCTTCCTTTGAGCATGAACCATCAAAGTATAATTTCCAAATATTAGTCTTAATAGTCTTTGCCTTGCCAACTATATTTTCAATGCGAAGCTAAGTGTTTTGTGAATTATTTGATGATAATTCAAAACATCCAATGTCTTGATCTATGACATAAATGGGATGATTCCTTTCTTGATCAGATTTACAAATAGTGTTCATGAATCTTACTTCTCTGTATAATCTGAGATGCTCACCCCCATATACAAGAATAGTAGCATAAGACATGTCCATTTGAAGGCCTCCTCCTAATTTGGCACAACAGGATCTTGATAATAACATGACAAATTTGGGAGGGATGTAAATGACTATAATGTCAAAAACCACACTCTTGACATGGATGTGAGCTAAAGTAACCACCAAATATTATATGAGTCCAAGGCAAGCTACTTTCTTGGAACCAAAAGTGTATAAATCATGATAATTTCTAGTAACCTCTAATTGAAGTTGGTCCATGATTAATTTGGGTATTAGATAATGGGAAGCTCTAGAATCTAATATGAAATTATATTACAGGAAATAATTAACCTTTAAAGGTACATAGAAGGGTGGTACATTTTCATCAGCCATATCTGAGCTGAGACCAAAGACTACTAAAGGTTTTTCATCATTGAAAACGGTTAAAGTAGTTTTATCAATTAAATTTGTTTCAGTTGTTTGATTCAATGGTTGAATTGTTGTTGTTTGGGTTTTGGTAGATTTTATTTGTGGTTCATTTAAAATGGGGCTTTTGAGATTTCAACCAGACCCTGACTTAGGTCTTAAGTCATATATCCTATTCAATTCTGCAATTAGAAACTCAGAAAAGGCCCTATATTTTTAAATTTGAGAGTCTTCTTGATCTTGAGAAGACTGATTTAAAGGAAGAGAGACAATAATATTTTGTAAAGATGAATGATCAAGATTATTTATATCCTCAAACAAATAATCCTTAGACATCAAAGGACTAGTGTCTTCAAGTCTTCAAGTTGCTGATCATCAATCATCAATGGGGGTTGATTCTATTGATCCATATTTGGTATTTTCAAAATTTGAGTTTGGGGGTCTCTTCTAAATTGAGCTCAAGGTCTAGTAACAACTTGTTGTATTGTTCTTGGCTAAGCTTTAATTTTTGAAATTCCACTAGAAAGGTTTCTAAGCAAAGAAGTAATCTGATCTATTTCTTTATCTTAATTTTTAATTTTTGAAGAAGATCCTTCTTCCTTAAGTTTCATTTTTCTCTCATCTTTTTCTGCCTTACCTTTAAGTTTAGTTGATGCTCACCTATTTGCTTCAACTTCTATAGAATTTGTTTGCATATCTTCTAGGGTATGAGATGTTATTTTGCTAAGCATAACTTCAAAATCATCTTTAAATGCCTTAGAAAATGTAACTTTAATAGTTGCTCCTCGTGTTTTATAGCCAGGTGGCATTTTATGGTAAATTTTATTTAATATTTTAATGAAATCTGCTACTAGCTCACCGTGGTTTCTTTTCATTCCTCAAATTATGTAAGAAAGTAAACATAATCCTTCTTAACCCCCCATTGATTCCTAAATATGGTTTTTAATTGATTCCAAGAACGAATTGAATCAGCTCTGAGTTGTCTGAACCAAATCCTAACATTTCCTTCTAGAGATTGAACAAACAATCTCATATATACATCCTCATGTTATCAGAAAAATCCAAAAAGGCAGCTAAATGATATTCAACAAACAAACTAGTTTCTCCATTAAATCTTGGCAAGTGTTTTAGATACCCATCAGGAAAATTATTAAGAAGATTTGGAAGGTGTAAAGCAGCGTACGTGGCTTGAATAATAGGTTGAAAAGAATCCATATTTGAATATGAAGATGAAGATCAATCAGTAGAAGTGGTGGAAGATGATGTGGTAGAGGATGAGATGGAAGATGGTGAAGTTGTAGGTCAATATGTAGGTGTAAAGGTAGCGAGAGGATGAAAAGAGGGTGAAGGATCTATTATAGTTTTAAAAGGTGTTTTGATAAATAGCCTCTAAACCTCTCTTTCATCCCCTTCTTTGTTTTCAAAAAAAGGATTTGAATATACAGAAAAAGTTTCCTCAGTTTGGGCAAAACTAGATAGAAATGTATAATGAGTGGGGGCGATAAAATCAATAGGATTTAACTCTGATAGATGAACATCCAATTCTTCCTCTGACTTAGAAGAATCTTAAAATATTTCAGGAATTTTGTATGATTCCAATGAATGGACTAAAAGAGCCAACAACAGATCAACTCCTTTGGATAAAAGTTCTAAAACCCTACGTGTCAAGTCAGCGAAATTTAATGGAGATTGTATGGACCTAAATGGATCAAAACATGGAGTATCTTTAGGTTGTAGTGGTACAGAAGAACAGGGAGAACCTTCAAGTCTCCTTCTCAAAGAGGCTTCTCTTACCAGTCCCTCTGGATCAACTAATGGAGAAACAATTTGAGAGTCAGAATGAGACCTGGTGTGTTTTGAAGTAGTCAGCTTGGGCTTGTGGATTTTCCACGTGAAAAATTTTAACCTACAAATTCCTTTATTCACCTTAAAGGAAAAGCTTTTAGTGTTATCCCAGGGAAAAATACTTCAATTTTCATTCCTCAGCAACAACACCAATCTGATGTTGTCCTTTGAGATGATTCTAGGTTAATTAACTATGCCATAACATCTAAAATGTTTTTTTGTTTTAAAATTTTTGGATGACCAATGTTATGAATAGTTAAGGACATGTGCTTAAACTTTAACACTTACCAAATATAATAAAAGGGTTGTCTATTGGTATTCAAATACTTAATTGATTTTAATTGAATGACAATCATAGTTTTAAAGAATTACAACTTACTAAATATTCAAACTGAATATTTAATTAATTATAAGAGAGTGTGTAGGTAAACAATGTTTACGTTCTCAACAAAATGTATGTAATCTTATGAAGATGAGTGTGACAATTTATAGATATATAGGAATTTATAATAACAGAGAATTTAATAAAATAATCTCTAATTATTGATTATAACTTCACAGGGGATTTAAGATGAACTTAAATTCAATTTAATCTTACCCAAATTTCTCCATAAAAACTTAAATACATGAAGAATAACATAATGAAATGAACACATAAGAAAAACTCACAAGGAGACAAACTATTTGAGGAGACTCCAAAATCCTTTCATTAATTTGAAGCAAATCTCCAGTTTGATTACAATTCTTCTTTGAGAGCTCATTCAAGGTTTCAACCCATAATAACTCGAAGGAAGAGTTATTTATACAAAATAAGTGACCTTCTAGAAACATATTTGAACAAAGTACAAAAAAATAGGAATCCCAAAACCGTTGGGTTTCTCGCACTATCTTTAAAGAAGTTGTTAATGATCTGGCCCCCAAAATGCATTGCCTTGTTGTCTGTATGCTGGTGATGAAATCTACTCGATGATTTCACACAAGTGATCCCATCTATATTCACCTGGTATAGAAAAATTAATCAATTTTATGTAGAATTCATCAACCTCCGTACACTTTTCAAATATAGGCTTATTAACAAAGATATGTTGAATTTCTTGCTTGATTATTAAATCAAAGTTTAAAGCCTCTAGGAAAGTCCTTCCCTATAAGGTGACCTTAGATATGTGCAAATTTAGCTTTATCAGTTGTAATTGTATAAAGCTTTTGTCAATATTTCTCCAAACTAATTAACCTGTCATTCGGTGTCCCTAATCCTAGTAGTCCTCTTTGGTTGAGCAAGTTGAACTTGAAATGAAACCTCTCAACAAAAGTTCTCAAAGTCTGGCACTTTGTCTCCAACTGATTCATGGGATTCTTTTTCTACAAAACTTTCTCAATCTCCAGAATAGTTTCTAACCTCGATTTAAGACCTCTGTGGTTTATTACTTTTGACTTAGTTACCGGAGAATCCACAGTAAGAACCATTTTCTGCCAACGTTTCAAATCCCAACTCGGATCCATCATGAGGACAACTTGAATGCTTGATAGAAGAAGAGCTTAGTTGATAGATTAAATAGTAATGAGGAGAGAAAAATGAGATGAAAGTCGACTCTCAATATCTGAATAATAATTATTGATGAGATGTCGGCTGTCTCTGATTAATTTAATTAATTAATTAATTTTTTTATATATTTAAATTAATATCAATTATCATTAAGATTGATCATTATCATAATTAAAAATTAATATTAATATTAATTTAAATTAATTAATTATAATATTTTAATAACTAGTTACTTTTAATATAATATGATAGTTATTATTAATATTAATTTTATTATTAATTAGTATTATTAATATAATAATTAATAATAATAATTAGTATTATAATAATTAATAATAATTAGCATTAATGATATTATAATTTTTAAAAGTGGAGATACAAATAACCCCTCTAATTATCGAACAATTATGATTAGCCCTCTCTTAGCCAAATTATATGGTAGTATTCTAGAAAAAAAGTTAAGCATATGGCTTGAAAGTGAAGGTAAGCGGGCTAAAGGCCAAGCAGGTTTCAGAAGTTATCACTCAACAACAGACCACCTTGTTACGCTAAGGATCATTGCGGAGGAATGTCGTAATGATAAATCCAATTTATTCTGCTGCTTTGTAGACTTTAGAAAGGCTTTCGATACGGTTCCTAGATACAACCTTTGGAATAGGTTAGAAGAGCTAAAGGTTCCTCTTGAGTTAAGAGCTGCTGCTATAAGGCTATACGAGAATGTAATTGCCAAGCTAAAGAACAATGAGGGGTGGTCAAAAGATATTAAGTGTAACATCGGAGTTAAACAAGGTTGCCCCCTCTCCCCTACCCTATTTGGCATTTACATCGATAAGCTCGAAGGTTATTTAGAAGAAGCAGGATGTGGTGGCACAATCTTAGCTGGGATAGTCATTATCCTTCTTCTCTATGCTGACGATATTGTTCTTCTGGCAAGGTGCCCTTCTGATCTTGATAAGCAACTCAAGCTTCTTAAGGCTTTCTGCTCTACCATGGGTATGACTGTTAATACAGACAAAACAAAAGTTATGATTATCAAATCTAAGAAGGGCACTTGCGCTAATTTTACGTATGACAATAATAACTTGGAGGAAGTGTATTCTTACAAGTACCTAGGAATTGATATCCATCACAAGCTCAACTGGAACCATAGCATTGAGAAAAGGATCAATGGGGGATGGAAAGCTTATTTTGGTCTTGAAAATAATTGTAAAACAACGAACCTCGTAATGTGGGATAAAAAGAAGTTCCTCTTTGAAACTTTAGTCACTCCTGTTATCTTATATGGCTGTGAAGTTTGGGGCTGCAGCATCTCCAGAGAATCATGGAGGAAGATTGAGCAAATCCAGAAGCGTTTTATAACTTATAACCTGAAAATTAAAAGTAATACACCCTATCCTATTCTCCTTATAGAAGCAGGTCTTTCTTCTATTGAGAGCCTAGCTATGCTCAGGTTTCTGATGTACAAGCACAAGCTCAATAACATAGACAATCATAGACTTCCTAAGCTAGCTTTAAATTCTAGCCAAAATCACCTAAGGCTTAACCGAGGATGGCATAAGGACACAAGGGCCTGGTTAAACTATTGGGAGATCAATGAGAATGATGCTTTGCAAAACATAAATAACATTAAAGATATTGTTACTTCTAAGTTCAAAGAAAAATTGTGGTGTGAGAAAGATTTAGCGTCTAAAAGAAAATTAAGTTATTATAAGAAGGTCATCAACCCCACCCTTGAAGATCAAAAGTATCTCTCTATTCTAACTAGCTCAAAAAAGAAAATTAATATAGCAAAGATTAGAACGAATTCTCATGAGCTCCATAGCGAAACTGGCCGCTGGGTAGTTCCTAAAACACCATGGATGGAAAGGATCTGCCATATTTGTGAGAATGGGAGCATCGAGGATGAAAACCACTTCCTCTTAGAGTGCCCTGCATACAACCACATTAGATCTCAATTTCACAACCTTTGTTACAATACTGACCTTCCTAGCCTTTTACAATGCCAAAATTATAGTGATCTCGGGAGGCTTCTCTTCAAGCTTTTTGAGCATAGGAATAAAATCTTAAATCAAAATAAATAATTTGTCTTTTTAGGTCCGATAGATCATTATTTGGTCTCAATGGACGTTAACCATCATCATCATCATCATCAATAATCATAATTAATGTTAAAAATATTAATCCTAGTATATTGTATTAATATTTAATATTTATAATAAATTTTTGATCATTAATATTTATTATTATTTATTATTAATATTGATTGTAATTATTATTATTATTATCATTAATTATTATTATTAATATGATAATTAGTAATAATAATTAGAATTATAATAATTAATAATAATAATTAGTATTAATGATATTATATTAAAAATATTATTAATCCTAGTATATTGTATTAATATTTAATATTTATTATAATATATGTTGGTACATTTTCTTTTTTTAATAAATTTTAAGAATAGGTTACAATTTAGCTTAATAAATAAATTATTATTAATTGTAAATATTATTGTTATTAATAATTATTATTTATTAATATAATAATTAATAATAATAATTAGTATTAATATTAATATTGATCGAATTGATCATATTAATCCTAGAATATTGTATTAATAAATAATATTAATAATATTAATCTTACAATATTGAATTTAAAATTTTATATTTATTATTAATATTTAATATTAATTATATATCAAATATGTTAGTACAATGTTATTTTTATTTTTAATTAGAATTATTATCAATATATTTTTGAAATCTTGTGAGAAGTATTATTAGTGTAATGGGTTAATATTAAAATTAGTTAAAATTATTTAAAATGAATAAATATTAATAATAATTATTATTATGTTAAAAACTTTTTATTAAAAATATTAAAATTAATATTAAAACGTTGGGATTTGAAACGTTGGCAGAAAATGGTTCTTACTGTGGATTCTCCGGTAACTAAGTTGAAAGTTTCTAACCTATCAACAATCCCAATCTCTGTCAATTCAGCACTGGTTTTTGAATTGAGCACCTTAATCATATCTGTAGCTTCACTTGTTTTTTCCTTGAGTGCTCTGACTTCTTCCATAGTTGTGTGACATCTATTAATGAGCTCTTCATGTTCAAAAATAATCTGTATTGAGGTCCAAATTTCAGTTATAGCTTGATTGATATGTGCCCAAATATTTTCCTTGGCTTGGGCCAAGGTCTGAGCCATTAATGACTCATTCTCGAATTCTTCAATCCTTCTTTTCAATCTATGGGATTTATGCATCTCTTCAACATAAAGAGTATCATTCTTAATCTTCTGTGTCTCCAAATTTTTGAATTTCTTATGAAGCTTTTCATTTTCCTATCTCTGGAGAGATAGCTCTTGTATGACTCTATTTAAATCCCCTATTGTTAAAGTAAACTCTGTTGTTGCTGATGTCGATTCCCATATTATCCCTGCCATTATGATGGGTATAGTTGTGATTGCAGCTATGGCCACTTGAGCAGATTCTTCCTTTTCTTCAAGCAATCTTTCTATCTATTTTTCCATCCTCTTTATTTGTATATTTTTCTCAATGATTAATTTGATCATTTCTTCTTTATGCTACTCACTTTCTTCTATCTCCATAGTTCGAGGATCCTTTGTAGAAGGTAATTTGAGTTGCTTCCTTAGCGTTGTAATATACGAATTCTTCTTTTTGATAATGTACGTTGCAACTTTAACATCAGTTGGATCATACCCAATTTTCATCACTAAGTCTTCTAATGATTTAACCCTATTATCCTTCACCAAAGAGGATATCTTTTCTATATTAACTGTGACTACACATTTGAAAAAGTTGTTCTCAATTTTGACAATGCCATAGCAATGTTAATTATGGTAGTGAAAAGCATCTCTCTAGACTATCTATGCATGTCCATTTGGTCGATAGGGTGTATCTAGTTGGCATCAAAGGAAAATATGGTCTTCTTGTGGTCTGAAGAAGCCTTCGAAAAAGGCACTTGAGCTTGTAGGAACTCCATTTGCATCCTCCCCTTTTCAATATCAAAGGTTGTCAATAATCTATGCTTTGAAGTAGATGTCTGCTTCGAAAAATGAGCATAGACAATTGCCTCAGAGATTCATTCTTCTGCTTAACTTCAAGAAAATTTGTGAAAATTCTTGGCTTCTCTTGCTCACTTACTCCTGTTGACTGGGTAATCTCCAATAAATTATGTGAAATTGAAGAGGAGGATGTTGTGCTGATCATCCAGATTGATGATTATAGGATATTTTTTACCCTGAAAAGTACTACCTTTGGAGTCAATCTTTTGTTTCTTCTCATAAATAACAAATTCCTTTGCACCCTTTGTTGAAGATGAAGACTCTTCTCTTGGTTTCTTCTCCTGCTTGCTTCAAGAACTGGGAGTCTGGAGGGTAGAAGCAGGTAAAATATGTTCTTCTACTTCCTGAAGTGTGTTCTCCTCCCACTATTCCTGATTCCAGTATTTTTCAATCTCTGGTCTTGGACTATGATTGTAAGGTGTGGTTTTAAGCTCCAACCGTAAGTTGGAGATTATATTAAATGGGTCATATGACCAGGTAAAACTTGGTTGGAATCCCATCTACTTGAGGATTGAATATTCTTCAATTTCTGCTGATATGGTATTGCAAATAAAGGATCCAACATAGGACTTGATCTAAAACTCAGATTTTCTCTTCCCTGAAACAAAATGAAGCTCATCCACATTGAATATTTTCCTTATATATTCCTAACAGAAAATTCTCATTGGAGCATATTTAGGCAATTTGTATGAAGCTAACTCGCAGCTATAGACCCTAATCTCTATGTAATTATGGTAAAGATACAATTGTCCCGTGTTAGGTTGGTCACTTAGGTGCATAATTCTTTTAATTTATAGATTGATTCTAGGGATCACTCTGGCTACTGAGAATCTATGCAACTAGATAAATAAAATAGTCAATAGAATATGAAATTTTGAACTCAGTTGAGTTTCTCCTAACCAATGAGGTCCAATGTGTAAATGATTTATTTACTTGTTATCATCATGCTTTTGTAATATTATAAGCAAGATGTCTCCTTGTTGGAAAAGGAAAATATGCACTAGCATAGAAGAATACTTGAATACTCCCTCAGTAGTGATTTTCATTAATTGTTCATACATATTTTCAGCCAGAAATTGACTATAATTATACATGAATGTTGGTTTGTGTTCCTTCGAGAAGATGGATAGATAACCCAAAATAGGTTCATCTACCTGTTAGTCTAGTCAGTAACCTAACATGCAAGAAACTAAATAGATGATATGTTTAGCTCTCTGAGGGAACATTGAGGCTAAATAAGGAGGGTTCTTTTTAGGAAGTCAACATCTTCTAGAAGAAAGATCTCTAAAATTTGAGCTCTTTGAGGGAAAGTGAGCTTATGGTATAGATCCATGAGGAAAACAATATAGAAATGGAAAAGAGAATCATTATCAGGAATAAGAATAGGTGTGGTAGACATCAAAATGTCTCCATTCTGAGCTACCATAGTTCTCTGTAGGGGATTGTACCTAGCCTAACACCACATAACTAAATCAGGAAATTGATGAGTCTAAGGGAACATGAACATGGGAAATAAGGATTCCCATAGGTTAATTTAATCTTCTGAGTCCTAATAGGTTTGTTTTAACTAATTGTACAATTCAAACATATTGAATTCACACTCTGTGTCCATAATTTTAAAAAATTTGTCAGCTAAGGGGATGTGGTCAAGGTCTAGGGTATCAGTGACTTTGGGATCTTCCTGAGATGAGGTTTTACTACTAAAGGTTTGGTCCTTTCTTTTTGGTGACATATTGTAAAAATGGGTGGAAAAAGAAATAGAAGGCTAGGAGTAGGAATACTTACCAGAGAACAGTCTGTGTTCAAATGGTAAATCTAGCTATGCCACAAGGTAAGCGTAGGAAGAAGTCGAGCCTGAAAACTTGTAAATCACAAATTGAAACAAAACCAGGGAGATCGTGCGAAGGGGATGAGGGGTTTATTTATAACATTGAAGTGCATAACTATTAGGATGCAACCGTTACCAAACAGGACTAGTGTACATTGGTGGCCAATGGGAAGCTGGTACCGAATAGGAGAAACGCGTATGTACTACAACAGATAGGAGAAACATATAGAAGACACATATAGGAGAAATAGATAGGAGAATAATGGATATGGACACGTAGACGAAAATGATTAGTGGGAGGAAGTCGCAGGAAACAAGGATAATCGTTCCTGGAATGATGTATGGATGAAGTGGGATGAGAGGATTTCGGAGGGGGGAGGTAATGGAAAGTGGTAATGATCAAGGAGGGTGTGATGTAAAGAGGATGCGACATGCTGCAATGGGATAGCCATAAAGGTAACCACTTTTCAAACCCCCTCACCCCCCTTTGTCGTTAACGTGAATCGGTAGAAGGGGGTGCAAAATGGCTTCCCCGTCATTGATCTTGGTGGGGAAGAGGATCATCATCCAAAAGTATATGCTTGATAGCACTTCATGACAAAATACGTTTGTCGTTTATGACTTTGGTGGAAAACATCATAATTATTTATTTACACAAAATTAATCACCCATAAAGTGTACTTAAGCCCTAATTAAACAAACATTAATCTATAATTTGGTGCATTTGTTCTAGCAGCCATTTACTTTCCTAATTTTATTGTAACCCTAGTCTAATACATCATTTGGCCAAATTTTGAGCATACTAAGCCAAATTTTATTATATTATTTCCTATCTAATCATCTTCTATAAAGATTAAATGATTTGGTAAACTTATTCACTAATCTAAGGACCTAAATTTAAATTATTTGATCATGGTTAAGCTATATGATTCAAAAAAAAAAATCAGGTAGTGGCATTTTAAACAAGTTGCACACAAAACCCTAGTTTATTTGCAATGTAATTTTATTCTTTTCAAGTGGCATTTAAATTTGTTCACTAGTACAAGTTTTGATTTTCTTTTGATGGGGTTTCATTTCATCATTTTTTATTCTATATTTTGTATACCCTCTTTTATAAACAAAAACTAAATTATCATAACCAAATTTGTTACAACAGAGACTACTATTTTTTTTTTTTTGTGGATTCAATTTCTTACTTCAAAAAATTGGGATTACATCATGAGGTACAAAATGCATGTTGGTCTCCATTGGGAAGACCATAGCATATCCAAAAATAAACTCTCCTTAAGGACGATAATGATGAATGAAAACTAGAGGAAACAACCAGAACCAAATTACAAAAAACATGCTGACCAGAATTTTATAGTACAAAGGAAGCTAGAAATAAGATAACATAACCCATGATCAAGACACAATCAATGTAATGGCTTAGAACTAGAATGGGTGCATTCACATCCTCTAGTGCACCCGCCTGAGATGGGAAAACATAAGCTTCTGACAATGGCCCAGGAACTCTTTCCTGTTGAAACTTCCATAATAAAATTGATTTAACTAAAAAAATCCAAAATAGGAACAAAAAAAAACATTTCCCGTTACCCACAATTGTCGTGCATCTTGAATTTCAACTTGAATGATAACAAGTTACTACAACATCTGCAAGTAAAACCCTGCATCTTTGTCTAGCCATCTGAAATTACCCACCACCTTCAGGGAATCCTTAAATGTTCATACAGTGCCTAACTTCCCTCATTTTCAATTGTTGTCTTTGCAAATTTTCGTCAAAGTGCCTCCATGGTCTTAAACCTTCTTCGTTGGTACTTCACTCCAAATAATTACACTAACTTACCATCAAAGCTAGCAAGTGATAATACTCTCACACATGTCACATTAAACTCGTTAACACTGCATTCCCACACCCTCGACCCATTTGTCAAGTGAGGCAATGGCAACCCGCCCTTTCTTGTCCCTCAATATCATTCAATTCTGAAAATGATAAAAAATGTTATTAATTATCAATATTTATATTTTTTATTGTAACATTACAAAAATAATAGTTAATTATGAATATTTAAAATTTATATTTTAACATTACTAAAATTATATTATTTAATTATAATTTTATGTTATTTTGTAATTCTATTATCATTCATTTGCAATTTTAACAAGTTAGTAAGGGCATTGAGTGATACCTAATAATATATATAGAAATAGCTAACCCTATCTATAGAAATAGCCAGACCAAAAACGTAACCCATGACCTCCTACTTATAAAATCATATTACTTAAAAGGCATTAAACTAACTCACTAGGCTATGCCATTGAACTAAACCATTAAGCTAATTTAAACCCATTAGGTTAATTTAATGAGGCAATATAAATTGACCCTCAATAACATTTCTATGTTAGTGTGCATGAGATACTATTTAATGTGATATGGCGTTAGTTTTTACTATTAAATATATTTTTTTTTAAGACATAATTTAGACTACGAATTTAATTTAAGGAATTTCAAAATTTTAGTTTTCTGAGTGTCACAACGAAAAGATACATGTCATCATCCCATCAATGTATATTCGTGACATACTAGTGACATAAGATCAAGAGTGTAGTTCATCCCAATAAGTATCTATATGAATATTTTCATCGAGCAGAAGACGCATGGGGCATTTCATCTTTGACACATCTGAAATATGCATTGTCTTACCTTCTTAATTTTGATGGAAATATCCTGGAAGGAATTCCAATTAGGAAACCCTTATGTTAGCAATAATCAAAAACCCTAAAATGCATTTTAGTAATGAAACTAATGCTCTTGAAGCCTCAAGGTTGTTGATTGGTGCTCTGGAACTAGGGCTCTGAAAACCCTACGACGGCGTAGACTGCGCAACCTGCACATTCCCTGCTCCCTGCAGAACGATCGCCTGTCAAAAAGTAACAACCCTCCCTTGGTTCACCATCGCGGTAATGGAGTTTTCCTGGGGGGGGCCTCAAAGCCCTCCCCTACCTCCATTCACGAGCCTCCAGCGCAACCAAGCTCTCTGTCCTCAGAGCCAGTGCAAGAAGATGAGGTCCACGAAGGTTCTCCACGGCAAAACAAGACAAATGCGTCCATGCACCAGATAGAAGAAAGCAAAGAGAAACCAGATGAGAAATCAGAGTCAGAGGAATGGCACAGGGTCACATCGAAGACTTGCAAACTAGTGGCTGCTGAAAGGCCCAACATAGAACTTCCCAACCACAGGATCAATGGGAAAATCTAGTTTATGAAGGACCATGCGCTTATTGGAAAATTTATCGGCTTCTGGCCGACGGAAAAGGCACTGCAAGGTTGGATCTCAACCAAATGGAAGCCTAAAGGCCATGTCACCCTGCAGCTAGGACCGAAGGGGTTCTTTACTGCGATCTTTATTTGCATAGAAGATAGAAATCGAATCATGGATGAAGGGCCCTATTTCTTCCACTCAGCGGGCCTGTACTTAAAAGAGTGGGTGGAAAGATTTAACCCGGACAAGGAGGACCTCAGTTGGGCTCCAGTATGGATCAGGATGTACTCGCTTACAGCAGAATACTGGGATGAAGATTCACTCAAAGACATAGGAAATGGGCTCGGGGAGTTGGTAAAATCGGCAGAAGAGGCGAAGCTGTGCAGATACACATCCTATGCCCGTATTTGCGTCTTCATGCAGTTGGACAAACCCCTCCCGTATTCGGTAAGTATTTTTCATGATGATTATGAATGGGTTCAACCTCTGGATTATGAACATGTTCCCTTTCACTGCCGAAGGTGCCATGCTCTGGGGCATCTCTTTAGAGATTGTCCTCTAAATACCAATGCCCAAAATTCTGATCCCTCAGAAAAGCCGGATCAAGATGGCTTCATCAAAGTTGCCAATCGTAAAAGAACTCACAAGAAATCCTCCACAGGGAAAAAACCCCAGCAGAACGCCACCTCCTTTCCTTCAACGAGCAATAGTTTTGAGGTCCTTGCTAACCCCTCAGCTGACCATACTCTGCATGCAACGCCCAACCCTAAGCCCTTCTCCTCCTCCGCTATCCCTCATCCCTCCGGCTCCACCTCCAAACCCCGCTCCCCTATCACTGCCTCGGAATCCCCAAAGGAGGCCAGCAAGATCTCAGATGGGAAAGCAAAAGAAATGGATGTTGATGGTGATCCCAGTCAATCCTTAAGCCCAGAAATCATTGTAGATGAACAAAACCAGGTCCAACAAATGGATGAAGAACCTGAGAGCATCGACTTAAATGGTCTTGACATTCTGGAGCTCGAGCAGATCTGCAAAAAAAGGGATTATGATAAGATACTAGAGCACCAAATTAGCAAACTGGAAGTCATCATCTCCAGGGCCTACCAGCAACAGCATCTTGGCATCCAATCAGGCAGTCATTGGGACAGGGGTTTTCCCCCTAAATATTCTAAAAAGCAAGGGAGAAGAATAGATCTCTAGAAAACTATCACAGTAGGGAAAATCCTAGTGGATTCAGGCAGGTATGCTAAGTTAACTAAGTACTACAAGCCCTCCCACATTAGTGAATCATGAAACTTATTTCATGGAATATAAGAGGGTTCAATAGCCTCGAGAAACTCAGATTAATAAAAAACATGATAAAGCAGGAGCAGCCACAGATTTTCTTTCTCCAAGAAATGAAGTGTAATAGTATCACTCTTGGGAACATTCTTTCCAAGGCATGGCCAGATTGTCACTCGCTAGCGGTGGATGCCTCAAGGGCTTCGGGTGGTTTGGCTATCGCATGGAACACTCAAGCGATTGGGCTGACAGACATCCATGCTACTCATCACATTATTCAAGCCACCTTTCACATTTTAGGTACCAACATTCATGGTCATCTAACCAACGTTTATTTCCCTCAGGTAGCTAGCAACAAAACAGCAGTTCTAAACACAATCGCAGAGCTCAATACCAACAGAGTCCACCCTCTTTGGATCATGGGGGGCGATTATAACATGATAACCAAGCTAGAAGAAAAGAAAGGTAGGCGAGCTAGGCTGGAGCAGGAAGACGTCCACTTCAAAGAATTCATCCTAAATAACTCTCTAATTGACATGCAATTTTGCAACGGCACGCATACATGGAGTAATCGAAGAATAGGAAGGCAGCAAATTGCATCCAAACTTGACAGATTCCTCATCTCTGACAACGCGGTGCATCTTGGAGGAGATCTTTCTGCATCAATACTCCCTTACTCAGGCTCGGATCATTGGCCTATCACCCTCCAGTGGTAAAGACCAAGTGATGTTACTACGTGAGCTTTTCGCTTCGAAGCTTTCTGGCTTTCACACCCCGCTTTCAAAGACTTCATTAGATCTACATGGACCTCTTTCCCTCAGCCAAATGGTTCAAAAATGCTTCAGTTTCAACAAAAGCTCAAATTCCTCAAGGCCCAAATCAAGCGTTGAAACAAAGAGACATACGGCAACATCTTTCAAGCACAGCAGGATTTAAACAAGGAAATGAAAGATCTCCAACAACAAATCATCTCAGGGGGACACAATGAAGAGACCCTTGCTCAAGAACAGCGCATTCATAACCAATTGGAGGAAAGAAGGAAGCAGGAGGAAATTTTGTGGAAGCAAAAGTCCAGGATTAGATGGCTGAAAGAAGGAGAGAGGAACACCAAATTCTTCCATCGAACCAAAATTCAGCGAAAAATGCACAATACCATTTCGTTCATTCAGAATCCAGAAGGGGAGAGAGTGGAAAATCATGCAGAGATTGAGCAGGAGTTCCTAAGACACTTCTAGCAGGTTCATCAAGAGCCCCATGCGAATAGGAGGCCGGCTATAGAAAAAATTATTACAAATGTGCCTAAAATCATTACAGCAGAGCATAACGAACTCCTTCTACGCCCTATCATGCAACAGGAGGTGGACGCAGCTATGCACCAACTCAAGGAAGGCAAAGCCCCTGGCCCGAATGGCTTCACCACAACGTTCTTCCACTCTTTCTGGGAATTGATAAAAGAAGAAGTCTGGCTAGTGGTGGAGGAATCGCATTCCCTTCATTGGCTTTTACCCTCACTCAACTCAACCTTCATTGCGTTGGTCCCTAAAGAAGAGATCACCAGAACCCCAGACAAATTTCGTCCAATTGCACTCTGTAATGTAATATACAAAGTGATTTCCAAGGTAATCGCCAACAGGTTAAAGCCGTTACTGCCCTTGCTCATTTCGTCGGAACAGTCGGGCTATGTGGAAGGAAGACAGATTCTGGACGGCATCATCCTCTCTCATGAAATCATACACTCCCTCAAGCATTCCAAACAAGCAGGTATGATTCTCAAGCTCGACCTCTCAAAAGCTTTTGATAAGCTCAATTGGACTTATATACAAAAAATGTTAACAGCTTTTGGTTTCTCGCCTGTGTGGGTGCGATGGGTTATGAGCCTTATATCTTCTACTTTTTTCTCCATCCTCATAAATGGCATCCCTTCCCATCCTTTCAGCCCTTCTAGAGGAATCAGGCAAGGCGATCCTCTTTCCCCTTTCATTTTTGTGCTAATGGCAGAAGGCCTGGGTCGCCACATCAAGCAAGCCCTCCTTTCCTGGCATCTCAAAGGCTTATCCATCCACAATCTACCAGCTATATCTCACCAACAATTTGTGGAAGATAATATGCTCTTTGGGTACCCCTCTGTTCAGGAATCTTCTCTTTTCAAATCCCTGCTAAATGATTTTTCAGAAGCTTCAGGCACCAGTATCAATAAGGTTAAATCGAAAATCTACTTCTTCCATACTCCCCCCTATCACCCAATTTGCCATCGCTCAAATCCTGGGCTTCTCCATAGACTCTCTTCCCTCTAAATACCTTGGATCCCCCCTCATTGCTTCTACCCTAAAGCATGCTTCCTGGCGTTTGCTCCTTGAGAAGCTTGAATCTCGCCTAAATCTCTGGACTCATAGAACCCTGAACATTGCTAGTCGTTTGGTGCTAATCAAAGTGGTCCTTCAAGCTATGCCACTCTACCTTTTCTCAATCTTGGCAGCGCCCAAATGGGTTATCAAAAAAATAAAGGCCCTTCAGCATAATTTCCTCTGGGGCACAACAGGAACTAACTGCAAATGGGCCTTGGTAAGTTGGACCACAGTTTGTAAGCCTAGAGAAAAAGGGGGCATAGGTTTAAGGGACCCGAGTCACAGCAACACAATCATGTGTGCAAAAATTTGCTGGCAATGGCTAACTGCACCCAAAAAGCCTTGGGCAACCATCTGGACCACCAAATATGCCAACCTTAGACTGCAAGAAGACCTGATCAAATACACCCCCACAGTTAAAGGTTCTCTTATATGGACCACTGCTAAACAACATTACTTAATGATACAGCAACATAGTTTCTGGGAAGTGAGAAATGATCGATCAGCGCGGTTCTGGATGGATGCATGGAATTAGCTACCGAAGCTCTACAGCACACTTGAATAGACTCCAAACCACTACAGGGAAGGGCAGCTACAAGAAGAGTATGGCAGAATTGGATCTAGGAAACAGAACAGGGATACAGACAATGGAAGCATAATAATCGAATAATTGAGAACGCAAATCATCACACTCAGCAACTTCTGGAGAGGGAGCTCCAAAATCGACAAATCAGATACTCAGAGGACATGGACATCCTTCGATGGGGCTACTCGCCCAAGGGAACCTTTACTACAAAAGAGGCCTACAAAATCATTTGCTCAGATCTGGAGCCCTTGGATCCCTTCTGCAGTAGATTATGGTCTTCAGGCATTTGGCCCAAAGTCTCTCTTTTCCTCTGGCTGGTCGAGCATCGGAAAATCCTCACTTGGGACAATCTCAGACGTAGGAACTTTCATGGACCCTTTATGTGTGTCAACTGCAAAACCCAGGAGGAAACTTTCCAGCACCTCCTAGACTCATGCTCTCTTGCCAATCAATTGTGGGAGAAGGATAGCTTTTGATGTCAAAGAAACTACAAAGGTTCGGAAGACATCCTCGACTCAGTGCACTAGTGGCAACAGAACCCCTACAAAAGTGGAATTCTCAATCACTTATGGAGAATAATTCCCGGTCTCCTCCTCTGGACTATCTGGAAAGAGAGGAATAAGCGCATATTTAAGGATCAAAGCACTCCGCAAGAAATTATATGGGGCAACTTCTGCCATAACCTCAAGGAGACATTGGCACTTCGCAATTAGGCTCAGGACGACTTTCCCTCCACCGCAAACAAGAAGGCCATTTCGACAAACTGGAATCTGCAATTCCCACAGGGAACTCATACTCATGCCCCGTCTGTGTGCAACAACAGTAAAAAGGACTCATGTATTCCTCCCCAAAAGAACACAATCAAGCTCAATTTTGATGGCACTTCCAAAGGAAATCCCGAAAATGCATGATTTGGGGGTATTTTCAGAAACCATGAAGGCTCTCCTATCCATATTTACTTTGGGAAGATAGGCTGGGATACTAACAAATCGGCGGAACTGGAGGGGCTTTGGCAAGGGCTTCTCCTATCCAGGGATCTCAATTTACAGCCCCTGGTAATTGAAGGCGACTCCCAAATTCTCATCAACATGGCTAAACAACTTCAAAATGGGACTCATGCGAGGAAAATAGCCAATAGCTGGAGGCTTGAGGCCAGGCTGGAAGCCATAGAACATCATCTCCACAACAATCAATCCATTATCTTCAATCATGTCAAGAGGGATGGCAACAAGGTTGTTGATCTCCTTGCTAATTTGGGAGTGGAGGCGAAGCACACTATGCTCTCTGGCACCATAGACATCATTCAGAATCATGATCAAGCCCAGGAATGCAACATTCTGGTTCAAAAGGATGCAGCTCCCCCGGATGCGGGTGACTGACGCGGCACTCAACATGATAGGACTTGGGTGGGGCGAGGCAGCTCTACACCTGCCCACCCAGTACGATGTGTTAAATACAGGTGAAGGGAAGAGCACCTGGCGCGTGCGCAAGGCGAGTCATTACATTCCCCCGTCAAGTGGTTCTGGCTCATTCTTTCTGTCCTTTGCAATGGATCCTCCCTCCGCACGCTGCTACCTACAAGAGATGACAACTATCATCAATGCAGCAGTTATGAATGCGGTTTTTTGCAAAAGGTCTGGCAAGCTTAAGAAGTGGCACTGCCCTGTGTTTGCGTTGAAGCCTGGCGAGCTGTTTCTTTGGGCTCATCCCCTCCCCTCTGTTCAAATTCTGGTTCTCTCTGTAGTTTCTTTGCCTTTGACGAGGAAGCTTTGTTCGGCCTTCCAAGGGCAGCTCCTTCGGCTCATCTCTTTCCATTGGGGGGTTCTGAGTTTCAGTCTAGAGGTTCTCGTGTCGGTTTATCATCTCTTGGTCTCTGTTCTTGCCTTCAGCTTTGGTAGGTGGCTTCGGAGAAATTCCTTCACACCTTATATCCCCCTGTTCAATCGTTTTGTCTTCTGCCTGGTCTTTGAGTTGGGAGGGAGGGAGACTGATCTGGGCAATTCAAAGGTGGCTCGCAGGCTCCCGCTTGCGCTTATCATTCGAAGGCTCTCTCCTGGGTCTTCGCGTCTTTGTTGTTCCGCTCACCACTGGCTTGATCTCGGGTCCATTTCTCAGCCTGTCTGCAACCTATCCATCGTTCCTTCTTCAATGGCTCGTCTTCGTCACAGAATGGGGTGCCATAGAGGCCAGCCCTGACATGCTCCAACTGGCTCTTCTTCGGATTCGCCTACCCCCACCAGTGAACTGTTCACTGGTCGTTATCATGGCACTCGAAGCGGGCGAGGGCGGCGTCATGCCTCTAGCCACTACCGTGGGCCTCCCTCCTCGACAGGCTCTGTCATTTTCTCTTTCAACAACTCCCTGCATCAGCCTCGGATAACAACCCACATATCCATGGTCTTCTATGAGACAACTTAGATGGAGGGCTCAGATTCTCATCCGGGAGGCTCGGGGGCAGTCGCTGGTCCTTCTGCGATTCAGCTTGGAATTGGAGTGGCGCCGTAGCATGTACATGATGCCCCAGGTTGCAGCACTTAGGATGCGGAGATGTTGCCAGTAGATCCCGGTCCCTCTGATCAGATCACTGCTCCTGCTGCAAATGAGCCAGAATTCGATTGGTGTCGAATTGTGGAAGAACCACATGCTGATTAGCCTACTCTCGCCGAAGTTGGTTTGTCTTTTTTGGTCATGTAATGGCTTTCTTCGGGCAAGTTTACTATGGTAACTAGGCTGTGGACTTCCTCTATTTTTTTTGTTTAGGTCTCTATGGAGTTCCAGAAGAGCATCATCCTCGTCCCCTGCGTGGGTTCTACACTTGGTTTCCTTACTTGTTTTTTCTTGGATATTATGTCTCTTATCAGAGCAGTGTACTGACTTCGGTCTTTATGTAAATATTTTTCCTCTTTTTAATAGAATTAATCTTACTCGGAAAAAAAATAAAAATAAAAAAATAAAATAAAATAAAATAAAAATAAAAAATTTTAAAAAATGATGGAAATATAAGATATCTCTCTTAATAAATACGCATTCACCCTTCCAGCTTCTTAGCCCTGGGTTCATTTGGATCCTGGATTAAATTGGATACTTAGTCTAATATCTTTTATAAAGTTGAATTTGGTCACATTATTTCCCATGTACCCTTTACGTTTACACATGTTTCGTCTGTTTTGCAAAAAGGAATGTCCATCGCTGTTGAATCTGGTTACATTTTTTTTCATGCTCGGTTTAGTTATATATAATTATTTCTAATAAGTTACAAGGATGGTTGAAGAACTGATTTTCGTTGATGTCATAAAAGAAGATTTATATTAATGCGGAGGAGGATGCTATTTTGTATTTTTATTTAAATTTTAGTATAGATATTG
Source organism: Pinus tabuliformis (assembly GCA_031772625.1). Lineage (NCBI taxonomy): Eukaryota > Viridiplantae > Streptophyta > Pinopsida > Pinales > Pinaceae > Pinus > Pinus tabuliformis. The sequence goes on from CM062806.1 coordinate 66,167,687, forward strand.
ACTTTCATTTTAATATGGACGAGGATCTAATTTTCTAATTGTTATTTAAATTTTAGCATAGATGTTGTTAAGTTATGAAGCACAGTGTATGAAAAAGAATGAAATCGAAAAGTGGAGCAGATATTGCTCTTCTCAATATTCTAAATGATTAAATAGATTACATTATAAACATCAATAATAAATGACTAAAGTAAATCTCCACACCTATGGAGTAGAACTCAAATAAAATTAAATTGTCTATGACACTTAGTAAACAAAAAAATCAAACATGATGACACATAATTGACAACTATCTAACAATTGAGATTAACATCCCCTCCTAATCTCAATTGTTACATGTAGAGACACTTATAATGCCTAGTTGCTCTATTTGAAATTCAAATACATTCCTGCAGAATGTCTTTGTGAAAATATCTACTAGTTGATCTTTGGAACCATAGAAATCAATTACGATGTCCCCATCATTGGCAAGCTCACAGATGAAATGAAAATGGGTGTGAATGTCCTCGCTCTTTTTGTGGAAAACATGATTTTTTAATAAAGAAATTGCTAAATTGTTATCATAGTAGATTGGAGTTGGCTCTTTCTCAATATTTGAAATATCTTTCAATAATCTTCTCAACCACACAGCTTGATGAGATGTTGAACTTGCTGCTACATATTCTTCTTCTGCATAAGATATTGAAACGATTGATTGTTTCTTGGATGCCCATGAAATCAAATTGGTTCCAAGATGAAAAGCATACCCTGAGGTGCTTTTGTGATCATCTAAACTCCCTACATAATCACTGTTTGTATAACCTGAAAGTGAACAATTTTCAGAATGTGTATAGAACAAACCATAATCTATTGTCCCTGCAATATACCTTAAGATCATTTTTGCAACCTTCCAATGAAAAATCTTAGGTGACTGCATAAACCTGGAGACAAAACTTGCTGCAAACATAATATCAGGTTTAGCTATAACAAGCTACCAACTAGAATTTTATACAGTGTGGAATCAACTAGTGGTGCTACATCTTCTTTGCCTAGTTTTGTGCCATGAGAAATTCGTGTATCTGTAGGTTTGCTATTGGTCATTCTGAACTTTTTGATGATATCAATGGCATATTTTTATTGACCAACCAAAATTCCATTAGAATATTGGTGAATTTCAATGCCTGAGTGTTATAGACATTTTTGTGCCTTACAGCATTGAGCATGAAATGTCCATAATCCAAGGGATCCAAAGTCCCTAAATGAGTTGTTCCTACCCCTAAAGGAACAAGGTCAACCAATGACAGCTTCTCCCAGAAGTTCTCCACCAAAAACCACTCAGAAATGGTCAAATCAGGATCAATTCAATACCTCCACTAGCTGCCTGTGTTGAAATGCAGAGGTTACACTCGCCAGTTGCACTGCAACACAGGTAGAAGCACTACCAGGGTGCGCTGAGCGGGAAATGACAAATGGCAAGTTCATTCAATGAGGTGGAAAGACCCTGGAAGCTTCCAGAATCTTCCTCAATGACACTTGCCTCAATGAATTCGACCAAGTGATGAGTAGGAGGTTCTCAAACTCCAAGTGGAAGCAAGAACTGATAGAGAGAAGCGACAAGTCAAAACATGAGCTGACTCATCCTCTCTGCTCACATCTATATATGGATCTCTCACCCAGAGGTTCAGGAGGCTGGAATTTTGTACTTTGCAGAGAATTGTTGTTGGTTTGAGATTGAGATTAGTACATTGGGTGATTTATGCTTTGTTGGAGGAGAGGAAGGGATTCTTTTGCTGGGAGGTAGATTATGGATCGGGACTCATTTGGTTGTATCTCCTCTTGAACCTTGTTATCATATCAATAAAGCTACTTGAGTTTCTCATATATGCTTGTATTTCAATGATGTGTTGTTATATTTGCATATTTAGTTTATATCTGATCCTAAACTAGTTATGAATGTGAATCCATATCTTTTGTGTAGTTTTCCTCTCTTGTGATCTTGCAGGAACTGGGTGAAGCTGGACCAGTGAAAGAGCAGGCAGCGGGAAACGAACGAAAGAGAGAGTGATTGGATCAACAAACTAGCGGAAGACACCGGTTAGTGACATCCTTCTTTCTCTATTTGCATCTCATAAAGAAGAATACTCAGATAGCTTTCCTTGTTTGTTGTTAAGGCACTATCACCTCTTAGAGTGGGATAGGGGCATTCCGAATTGGATACTTTTCCCAACAACAAATTGGCGACTCCGTTGGGGAAAGTATCTTGTTAGTTTATTTGTGTTTCTATTGCTATTCATTTCATAAACTCAAGAGTGCCGAATCGAACTGCATTTGCTATTTACAAATGCAAAGTAGAGATCAGCTACTCTAGTCCTCTCACTAGGCCTGTTTATGATCTGAGAAGTTGATCCACAAGTGCTCTAACAGCCCTTTGTGATAGATCTTAGTCCTCCTATAAATCATCCTCCTAATTGTACCTAATTGATAGCTTTTATCTGGCCAAAAACTGTAGATCAAACTGCAAACCGTAACCCAGAACCCAGAAACAACTCTCGTTTCTGCTTTAGCGCAGACTCTGTGAAGAGGTTCTGCATTTCAACGCAGGTCCCGTGAAGGCTACCTGCGCTGAATGTCAAATCCTCTGTGTTGGGAGTGCGCTAATCAGTGTTTGCTTTGTGCAGCTGTGGTTCCCTGCTTCCTTTTGCTCAGTTTCATCTCTGTTTTTTGCAGCCTGTTATCAGTCAGTATACCTATCTGAAACCTCTTTTCTTTGCCTCAATTCTGCCTCAGTTGTATAAAGAAACTATATTTGTTCTTTGTGTATTTGTTACATCATTTACAGTTTCCCATTACAGAAGAAAACTAATCATACTGTCGCCCCTAGATCTAGACCTTTCGTAGGTGTCGTTTTGATCTTAGGAGTGAGTTTGTTTGTTGTTCACAGTTGATTTAGCTTTTAATTTTGTCATTTGGTTTGAATTTATGCATTTCAAGTGTCGAAACAAGTAAATCATAAAGTGTCGTAATCGTCTTTTTGATTTTGAAAAAAGGAACTTGTTTTTGTTTTCACTTGAATCGAATTCAAATTTATACAACAGCTTTCTTTTTAGGCATCAATATTAAGAAAGTGAAAACAAATACATGCATATGTGCATTTTCATTTTGACAGTTTGTATGTTGATTTAGGGAAAAGTGCATTACTGTGTGTTCTATGCTCTTTGAGAAAAGATGGTGTCTTTCTTTTCCCCTTGTAGCTAGGATTTTCATTGTTGAAAAGATATTAAAGCTTGCCTATCATCTTTAGACTGCATTTAGGAATTGTATCATACATCTCGTGGTGATCCAAAAAGGCAAACTTCTAAGAAAGATCAACCTAAAATAAATTGAATGAACTTAACAACGCTTTGTAACATAACGCACAACATAGAGGTCTAGGCTAGAGACGTGTTCCGGCGTCGTAAAACCTGGTCACTGGTCGCCTCACTGATGGTTGGGTGATTCCTCCTGAGAGACGATAAGTGCCAGTACGGATTGTACTCCCACGTATCGTCGCGTATATATTGGGAGACCCCTATAGGAATAAAACCTTTATCCATAGGAAGCCGTGTCAGCCGCCCTACTGATCGCAATGCATTGAACACAGCATTCAGGAAGATTGACCGCCCGTACCCTAAAAAGTATTCTGTAGTTTTGCGAAAAGTTTGGCACACCCTCTACCTAGAACTCCAGAGCAGTTCCTTTTGGCCTTTTTCAGACTCTATAACAGAAAAAGTCCATCCGAGCATTTGTCGCTTCGGGCTCATTAAAACATCGAAGGAGACTAGAGTCATCTTTAGCTTTTTCTCGACTCTTTAAAATTGAAAAAGCAAGTTGTGTCTAAAGTGTCTAAAAATTCATTTAATTCAAAAACACACTTTCCCCTTTTGTATTTTGGTTGATCGAATAATCCGCAATCGTGGAAGAAAGTCAATTGAAACCCCGTCGTTCGCGGAGGCTTACGAGTCAACCGTCTTTGTCTCCGGAATCGAAAACAGTACGGACAAAGCGAACTCGTTTAACCGGTTCGAAATCTCCTATCAAAGTTAGAACAAGTGTTCCAACGACATCCGAGATTCCGGTTACTCCAAAAATTTCTGGAAACCCTGCCTCTATAGAAGAAGTTCAATAGCCACAGAGGGACAGTGATATTGACCCTAGTCTGAGAGAAAATACTTGCGTTACTGAACCAGTTCCATCTACAACCGGTTCAGAGAGTCTTGCTCCTCAAACATCTGTCGCTGTCGATTCAACCCCTTCTTCGGCACCAAAAATATTTTACGGACCTGACGGTCTTCCCCTTCCACCTGGTTTGATTGTGATAGAGGAAATTGTAGAAGATCCGCAAGCAAGTACTCCAACACATTTTGGAGTCGGGGTCACTCTATTTCCTTCGACATCAGAAATTAGTCTACCACCAGTGGAAGTTCCTGTAGAATCGCTAGGAAATCTATTGGATAGACTCAAAATGTTTGAACAACCGTCAACATCAAGGACTGTGTCGAATGACACAGCGACAGCAGAACTCCCTGCCATCACTCCAACAATGTTTGCCGGCGTACCATCTGTCCCGACTAGCTCACAACCGCTAGAAGGAGTCCATCCAGGGACTATCTCGACAGTGTGGTCCGTTCCTGTTTGTTCCTCCGGAATAATATCCAACAACTCTTATGTTGAGACTCAGCAAATTGATCCATTTGGAGGTCAATTTGGGCCATCCAGTCCCCAAGGGTAAACAATCCCCTTGAGTTCCAGATTACCACCGTATGGGGGGCAGTATGCCCTTTCATTACCCCCTCCGGGAGGATATCCATACGGGAGTTCTCAACAGTATTCAGGTTATATTGGAGTTACGAAAAGTGGTTGGGTACCTATACTACCCCAACAACCAAGAGTTGTGTATTCTATGCAACAATGTGTACCTATGTCGAACATCCCGACAACACCATCTATTGTAACAGTGTCACAAGTTCAAACGATGCCTGTTGTATGTCAATCTCAGATTTCTCAGGTTGTAATGCAACAGCCCCTTGACCCTGTGACTCAACCACAATCGCCAACTGGTGGGGCGACACAGGTCCAAACGAGTACAATTACCCCACATCTTGGTCCGATGGTTAGTATAGCACAACAGAACATGGCTTCACAACCGTGGCTGGTGCAATACCAACAACCACAATTCCAACAAGTGTACCAAAGTTTTGAGCAGCAGATCTTTGCGAACAGTGGACAACCGTACATTCAAAACGGTCAAAATCAACCACTTTACAGTGGTCAAGTCCACCAACCGTATCAGTCATACCAGCATCAATTACATTATGCTGGTATGCAAAGGCCAACCACTCAGGCAATTCCATCGTACCCTGGGTATGCTTCACCTAACCTGAATCAACAGTTACCATTCGTGGCAACTTTAGAGTTACTCGATTTACACCGGTTAGCAAACGATCCAATTGCTTACGCCCCTTGGTGGCCAGCGATTCCTCCCAAACTTCCTTCAGACATTCCTAAATTTAATGGAAATCCAGGTGAAGACCCATCGAATCACGTGATGACATTTCATCTATGGTGTTCATCAAACACCCTAAATGATGATTCGATAAGGCTTTGCCTTTTTCAGAGGACGTTAACGGGTCCAGCGGCAAAATGGTATATTGAATTGCCTAGAGCTTCGTTCGACAACTTCAGCACCTTAGCCACGACTTTCTTAACCCATTTTCAATTACCGATAAGGTATGAGACAGGAACGGAAATCTTAACCAACTTCAAACAGACGACGGCCACTCACATATCTGATCATATACATGAGTGGCGACGTCGTCGTAGGATGGTAAAAATGTACGTTCCCGATCAGCTATTAGCTGAATGGTTTATCAAGTCGTTACTTCCTGCCATAACGGAAGATGTGGCAAAGGGGGGAGTCGTAATGGAAGAGCAAGTTATCGCTTGTGCGCAATATCTAGACTTTGTCTATACTCAGTCTGGCACGCTCTACGACAAAATACCTAACGCCCCTAGACCAGAATTCTCAATTCCTCCTCCTCCTAAATCAAATAATGACTCTCATGCCGGCGATGGCGTGATTGGCACGACAAACACAAAATCGACAAAGGCTTCGTCCAAGAAAGCCCGTAAGATTTCAGATCAAAATGCAAAAGACGAAATTCTTGCTTCGGAAGTAAATGTCGTATCAGCAGATAAGGGCAAAGAAACCAAACAACCAGGAAGCAAGAAGAAACAAAGCAAAGGGAAGAAGAAGAAACAGGATGAATCATCTCCTGAAAAAACTTCTTCAAACCCTCCTGGAAATAGGAAACCAAAAAGTCCATGTTTTATATGCGATGAGGATCATTGGACAGCCGATTGTCCATACAGAGCTGAGCTTAAGAAATTCTTTAAAAGTTCGAAAACCTCAGCTGTGTTGACTGATCCGTTTCCAAATCCAGGCACGAATCTGGTTGATAGTGGAAATGCTTCCCCGTCGCAAGTGCTAATGTTGTCAATTTCCAAGCAACAAAATGATGCTTTGATTTCGACAAGGAACAAAGATTACGGGAATCCGCAGCTGTCGAACGACAAAGGTAAAGATCAACCAAGTAGTTCGACAACAACTTCGACAAAAGTTGTACCACCCATCATTCCTGAATTAACAATAAAACCGCCAAAGGGAGTAGTACACAAGTCGATATTTAATCCTCGCGCCAGAGCGGCGCAGCATTATAACATAGTGGGAGATTTGGCCCAATCGCCATTCGCTATGTCGACTCTTGAAGTACTACAAAATTGCCCATCCCAAAGGCAGGCTTTGTTATCAGCAATAGGTGGGATTGGCCCAATGGATTCCAATCTTGTGGCCTTTGATCATAAAGGATATGACCCTCAGTTACTAGCTCAACTAGCTTTCCTTATTCAAGTGAAAGCCCTCAACAAAACTGTTCATCGAACAATTATTGATGAGGGGGCATCTACATGTATTATGTTGATGAGTTGCTAGAAAACTTTAGGCTCACCACCCTTGTCGAGATCGTCAACGACGTTAAAAGCATTTGATGGACAATCATACACTCCATACGGGATTTTAAGTAACTTGCAAGTTGAACTAGGGGGCAAAACAGTAGGAATTGATGTTGAAGTAATTGATGGAAACCTCGATTACAACATCCTACTAGGAAGGCCCTGGATATATGCCATGGCCGTTGTTGTATCGACCTACTTCAGGAAGATTGCATTTCCCTTTCAAGGAGGAATTACAGTCGTCGACCAACAAACTTTCCTCCCCTACAATTCACAAGTTACACGAAGCATTCCAATGATCCATGGAAGCGATCATTCGCTTCAAAATATTGGAGTAGGTCTCCTAAAAGACCCTGCCTTAATGGGTACTTTTGCCCTACCGCCTCCGAGTAATCTGGCGGAAGTGGCCATAGTGGAAACCTACAATATGAAATCTTCTATATCTAATGGATTCCAAAGATTCCTGAACATTTTGTCAGCATGGATCATCGCCATTTTAGAAATATTGTAGCAATCAATTTTCTTGGCCTGGGGGGCAACCCCAAATCAACGCTCATCAAGCGTTTGGATAGATAGGTCTAGAGAATATGGTACCCCTTCAGATCCTTGGTCGCGAGTGCATGGAACCGACAAAGGAATTGTCCAATCAATGGTAATTGACGGGGCACCATGGAATGATTCCCACCATCGTTCCCTTCTCCCGGATTGTGGAGAAGATACTCAAGATGACCTTTATCATCCTTCAGTTTTCGATTTTCTATCAAATACTGTAAATACAGTGGGTTCTGAGGACGGTTCTTATCTCGTGTCAACCTCGTTAAAAAATGAAACAAGGAGTCATGAGGATAGTTCTTTTGCTGTGTCAACCTCATTAAAAAATGAAACAAATCCCCTTTCCAAATCTCAAAGGTAAACCTTCATTCCAACCACTGAGTTGAATGCAATGAAGCTTGGGGGGCATGCACCTCAATTTGTGTTATTATGCTGGGGGCATGCAAACTTCATCGAGCAGTTTTAGCACATAGTTCATGCTCGTTAAAAAATAAACATAAGATTGAGCAGTTTTAACACATAGTTCATGCTCATTAAAAAATAAACATAAGATCGAGCAAGTGTTTCAATTTGCGTTTAAGCTCATTAAAAAATGAACTATCCTCCGTTAAATAACCACCGTGAATGTAAATTTATCAGCCATTAAAGCCTTGGTCATGTTTGCACCGTCACCTCCACTTTTCCATTGGCCGATCATTCACCTCCATTTGATTGTTTACCCATTTTGAGGAACAGCTGCGAAGAGTGATTTCACTAGCCATCCTTGTGACACTGCCGTGATTGGAAAACTCCAAACCTTACCTGGAATCAGCTGCTAACCCGTTTATCACTCGTTCCTCAAAAGAAGAATCTTCTTTAAGCTCTTTTCATCTGACTCGTAAAATATGAAAAAATTGCTGAGTTTTGGCCTTCCAGCACGTTAAAGCGACCGGAAGTGCTATCCCTCCTCTAGATTTTAATCTTTTTGGACCTGAGGGATTATTGCCCAAAGAGATCGAGCGCTTGTTTTGTTCGGCTCGTTAAAACTATCGAAAACTCATCCCTTCTGTATTGTTTTATACTTCTTCGGACTTAAGGGATTAGATGACGAAAAAGGAACTTTGGAGTTATCTTTACGTACCTTTTTAGACTCTCTAAAAATGAAAAGGACCGAGTTATCTTTGTCGTTAGACTCGTTAAAAAAAAATCAATAGCGACAAACTTGTCTTTGGACGAGAACGAGTTTCACTATCGCTAGGCTCGTTAAAACATAGCGATGGGTTTGCCCAAAGGGCAAATTATAGAACAACCATATGTTATCCTCCTCAAGCTTGACAAAAATAAAGAGGTACTGGTCAGAAATGACTGGGGAAAAAATTGGGAAGAAACTCAAAGAACTTTTATTGGTAGCAAGTCGCTTTTGAACATGACACTTCCGCTCCGTGCCTGAGTCGGGTTGGGTTGTTTCATTCACCGGTCACATCGCCATGGTCTCGCCATACCATCCACCTTTGGGGTAAATGCTACCAATCCATCACACAAGTGTCGCCGATATGTTCAAGAGAAGTCATCCAGAGAAGTCAACCGTGTCCCATCCACTACCATACATTGTTCTTCACCCTTTCATGATCGCCACCCTGAACCATATATCATCAGATCATTTTCACCTCCATCAAAATCATTTGCTTCGTTCCGTGTCACTGATGTGGGATACATTAAGGCCCTCCTTTGATGGATCGCTTCTTGTCGACATCGGCTCATTATCCAAGAAGTTGATCTAGGAACACCCCCTTCAGTACTTTGAAGCTTGCATGCCTCAATGGCAAGTTTCTCACTTCCGGCGACAGGTATACATCAATGACCTTCGACCGAAAGATTTTACGTGGTGTTCGACACCAAGTCCTTTATTCACACCACGTGAATTGTACTGCAGTACCTTGAGGGTCATTATCATTATCGGTGATTCCTCTCGCGCTTGTTAACAGTTTACATCATTGACTGGTAATCAAGCGATGTCTTTCCGTGTTCGACCTCAAAACATTTCTCACATGGATCGACTTGTACTTAGAGTGAAGATCGAACGAGATTGAAGACCCCGGATCTAGTTTCATCCATCCGGGCTGCGATATATATTCAGGAAAAATAAAGACATTCACATGTACAGCATTGCAGCAGATAATCATCCTACCAAAAGGATGATGATTTCATCAAAATCATCAGTCTAACATCAGACGATTGTCTGTTCTATGTACAGAAAAATGAATTTATAAAGCTAAGCATGGGAATGCCCGCCTCAGCTAGATCATGAAAGCAGTATGAAAAATAATGTATTGTATTGTATCTTATTACAGGTCTCCTCCCATCATTGGAAGAACTTCGGATCCTCCTAATAAAGCATTTCACCCGATAAACGGCCTCATACTTTAGGGGGCAACTGTTATAGACATTTTTGTGCCTTACAGCATTGAGCATGAAATGTCCATAATCCAAGGGATCCAAAGTCCCTAAATGAGTTGTTCCTACCCCTAAAGGAACAAGGTCAACCAATGATAGCTTCTCCCAGAAGTTCTCCACCAAAAACCACTCAGAAATGGTCAAATCAGGATCAATTCAATAGCTCCACTAGCTGCCTGCGTTGAAATGCAGAGGTTACACTGGCCAGTTGCACTGCAACGTAGGTAGAAGCACTACCAGGGTGCGCTGAGCGGGAAATGACAAATGGCAAGTTCATTCAACGAGGAGGAAAGACCCTGGAAGCTTCCAGAATATTCCTCAATGACACTTGCCTCAATGAATACGACCAAGTGATGAGTAAGAGGTTCTCAAACTCCAAGTGGAACCAAGAACTGACAGAGAGAAGCCACAAGTCAAAACATGAGCTGACTCATCCTCTCTGCTCACATCTATATATGGATCTCTCACCCAGAGGTTCAGGAGGCTGGAATTTTGTACTTTGCAGAGAATTGTTGTTGGTTTGAGATTGAGATTAGTACAATAGGTGATTTATGCTTTGTTGGAGGAGAGGAAGGGATTCTTTTGCTGGGAGGTAGATGCTGGATCAGGACTCATTTGGTTGTATCTCCTCTTGAACCTTGTTATCATATCAATAAAGCTACTTGAGTTTCTCCTATATGCTTGTATTTCAATGATGTGTTGTTATATTTGCATATTTAGTTTATATCTGATCCTAAACTAGTTATGAATGTGAATCCATATCTTTTGTGCAGTTTTCCTCTCTTGTGATCTTGCAGGAACTGGGTGAAGCTGGACCAGTGAAAGAGCAGGCAGCGGGAAACAAACGAAAGAGAGAGTGATTGGATCGACAAACTAGCGGAAGACACTGGTTAGTTACATCCTTCTTTCTCTATTTGCATCTCATAAAGAAGAATACTAAGATAGCTTTCCTTTTTTGTTGCTAAGGCACTATCGGGTTCTTTTTTCCATGACTACTTCAGATTCCAATATGATTTTTCCTTCCTCGTTAAGTTTCGACAATATTGTTTGAATTGGGAGCTTTTCACTTATAAACTTCTTTAAGCATGAAACATAGAAAACTGGGGGCACTCGAGAAGATGCAAGAAGCTCTAATACCATAAAAATTGATCTGGTTCTAAATATGAAGATGTAATACGTACCTTTTGTAACGGTTGCACCTCATGTAGATCAAAATATTGCTTCATCTATAGTATCCAATTTACTGGATCCTTGCCATCAAACTTCCTCATATCGCCTTTTCTTGATTTTAGGAGCTTGGTTTTGAAATAACTATAACTCGTAGATTTCAGATCTCCACATTCTAAAATTGCGTCCTCCAATAGTCCTCTGAGCCCTCTTTCTAACCCCAAAAATCTGATCAATATTGGATTCTGCAAGGAAGAGTTATGTAAAATCTCCCATGATGACCTCATTATAGACTAGTTCAGTAGAGAGAACTTGTACAAAGTTCCGTGTGTCATTGTTTCAGCCTTAGGACCTGAAACTGATACACAGAAAACTACATTTCGTCCACTTTCTATAAGTTCTTATGAAATTTTAATGTGATTCTCAAAGAGAAAGTTATGATGATTTTCCCAAGGTCACATGTTTGGGATGTAATTCGAGGGCTTGCAGAAACCCAAAATGTCTTAGACCGTATATCTGAAAATATAGTGAAGACAAATCTGAAATCCAGGCCCAAGCTTCACCAAGATTGCAGCTCAAATGGGTTTTAATTTCATAGTCTTAACCTTCGCAGAAAAAACTTTATAGTGAAAATTCCACTATGACCTGTTTGAGATGAAATTATGGAGCTTGCATAAACCCTAAATTTCTCAGATCATATCTCTAAAAATATAGCGAGACAAGATATAAAATTCGGACCCTAGGTTCAGAACAATTGCTTCTCAAATGTTTTTTCTTTTTAGCTTCTGCAACTTCATACTAAAACAATTATTGTGAAAATTCCATAATGACCTGTTTGTGTTTCAAGGAAAACTAGTGTCTTGTCGAACGACTAGCCTCTAGGTTTGGCAGCTACACTAGAAACAACGGTTTAAAGGAATTCAACAATTTCTTCTATGTGTAACAGATAAGAGGAATACAAATGGAACCAACCTCGAACTTCCGCTTAATCCCTTGCTTGATCTATCTCCTCCTTGACAGAGCTTGTAACTCTTTCTGGTACTTAACCCGCTTGGAGAGTACCTGCAGAAACACAACAACAAAGAACTGTAAAAGCATCTTGATCTATTATAGCATAAACATTACAGAATCAGATATATAATGAACAAATGACAGCATTCACAAATGATAACTTTTACAATTTCCCAATCATATGGAAGAAAACTTGAAGAACTTTATTAAATAGAAGGGAGAATTACAACTCAGTTTTCTGATCTAGCATCATCCTCCCAGCTTCAATCCCTCTACACCTCATGAAATAGCAAGATCACACCAACAATACAATGCTCTTTTCTCAAATATAAACTATCAGCACTTCCTTGCAATTCACAATATTCCAGCCTCTAGATCTCTTAGATGAGGGATCCATTTATAGATATGTGCAAGGGTGTGAGTCATCTCTGGGGTTTTGATTAGTGTCATTCCACTTGTTAAAATTGGTTCCACTTGGAGATTTCTTGGATCTCTTACTCATCCCCAGACGATTTCAGAGTGGCAAGTGGCATAGGAGAAGTTTCTAGAAGATTCCATGAGCAACCACCTAGCAAACAGTCTTGGACATTTTTCCATCCTCACCCATCGCACCCTATAGAAGGCCTAATCAGTACGCATCGCACTTGGGCAGTGTACCACTCAGTATGCATCGCACCTTGCTTGTGGAGTAGTGAGTATGGTTCAGTTTAGGCCATTTCTGGATGGTTTCTCAGGTGGAACTTTTGTGGAATGATGTAATCATATGACTAAGCTTTTAGGGTATGAAACAACTATTTTAGGGGTCAAAGAGCCCAAGTTTATCGACATATAAGTTTGGGGTTGATGTTCCCAAATATGTCTATAGCAGTTGCCCCCTAAAGCATGAAGTCGTAAATTTTGATGTTGGGTGAAATGCTTTATCATGAGGATCCAAGGTTTCAAACTAGAAGGTGACCTGCATAAGTTACAATACAATACATAATCATAATATAATTTTCATGATCTAGCTGAGGTAGGCATTCCCATGCTAAGCTTTATAAATTCATTTCATGTACATAGATCAGATAGTCGTCTGTAGAAGCAGATTGGTGATTCTTCAGATGTAGAGTCATCATCCATGGTTCAGATGACCATTTGTGTAGCACCTTTGTATCTTTGATGTTTTTATGTCCCTGAATATATCGTAGCTCGGATGGATGAAACTAGATCTGGGTTCTTCAAACTCGTTCAATCTTCACCCAACGTACAAGTCAATCCATGTGAAGAGATGTTCTGAAGTCGAACATGGAAAGACATTGCCTGATTACCAGCGAATAATGTGAGTTGTTAACAGACACAAGAGGAATCATTGATAATGATAATGACCCTCAAGGTACTACAGTACAATTCACGTGGTGTGAATATATGATCCGATGTCGAACACTACGCAAAATCTTTCGGTCGAAGGTCATTGATGTTAACCTGTCGCCAGAAGTGAGAAACTTGCCATTGAAGCATGCAAGCTTCAAAGAATTGAAAGGGGTGTTTCTAAGTCAACTTCTTAGATAATGATCTGATGTCGACAAGAAGAGACTCGTCATAGGAGGGCCTTAATTTATCCCACTTCTACGACATGAAACAAAGCAAATGATTTCTAGAGGTGAAAACGATCTTACGACACAAGGTACAGGAATGGTGGTCATGAAAAAATGAAGGTTGGAGGTATTGCAGTGGATGAGGCATTAACTAGTTTGTGGTTTCTCAACTGAATGACTTCTCTTGAACATGTCGGTGACACTGAGATGGGTTGGTAGCATTAAACCCAACAGATGGATGGTGTGAAGACCAATGGTGAGATGACCGGTGAACAGAATAACCCAACCCGACTCAATAATGGTGACGGAGTGAAAGTGTCATGTTCAAGAGCGACCTGCTACCATAAGTTCTTCAAGTTTCTTCCCTTTTTTCCCAGTCATTTCTGACCAGCACCTCTTTATTTTTCTCAAGCTTGAGGAGGATAACATATGCTTTTTCTATAATTTTCCCTTCGGGAAAACCTGTCGCTATGTTTTAATGAGTCGAGTGACAGTGAAACTCGGTCTTGTCTAGAATGGACAAGTTTGTCGCTATTGTTTTAACGAGTTTAACGACAAGGATAACTCAGTCCTTTTCATGTTTAGAGAGTTTGAAAAGGTACAAAAAGAAAAATCCATGAGTTCTTTTTCGTAAAATAATCCTCAAGATCGAAAAAGGATATAATAATACAAAAGGGATGACTTTTCCGATCACTTTAACGCGCCAAAAAAGACAAGCGCTCGAACTTTTTTGTGAGATAATCCCTCGGGTCCAAAAAGGGATAAAAATATATGAGAGGGATGACATTTCCAATCACTTTAACGAGCTGGAAAGGCCAATTCTCAAACTTTTTCATGAGATAATCCCTCGGGTTTGAAGAAGGATAAAATAATACGTGAGGGATGACATTTCCAATCACTTTAACGAGTTGGAAAGGCCAATTGCTCGACATTCTTCTCATATTTAACGAGTCTAAAAAGGGTTTAAAGGAGACTCAATTATAAGGAATGAGTGGTGTCTAGGGTAGCAACTGGTTCCGATGAATTTGGAACTTCTCAAAACATAGTGAATTCTGTGAAGAGGCTAGCTAATAAGACCACTCATCGCAACTACTCCTCAAAAGGGGTAAAACAACCAAGTTGAAGTGTACATGAACAAGGTTCAAAAGGCTAATAAAATGGCAATCACAAAGGTTATTTAGTTGAAGGCGGGTTCATTTTTTTTGACAAGCTTGAACCATGGGGGAATGATGCTTGGTGGGTTCATTTTTTTTTACAAGCTTGAACCATGGGGGAACTATGCTTGGTGAGTTCATTTTTTTTGACAAGCTTGAACCATGGGGGAACTATGCTTGATGGGTTCATTTTTTTTGACAAGCTTGAACCATGGGGGAACTATGCTTGGTTGCAGTTTTTTATTTTTTATATAAGCTCAAAATGACAAAGCTAAAAATTGAAAAAATGGCAAAACTAAAAAATGGAAATGAAAATTAAAAAAAAAAGGGTTGAAAATGGTTTACATGCCCCCAGCAAGATGAAAAGGAAAGTCTCCTATAACCAGATGGGAATCACTGCGGTGAAGTAAGACTGTTATCCAAGAAGCGACTCAGGGAGAGTTTCCTGTAACCAGATGGAAGTCGCTGCGGTGAAGCAGGACGGTTTCGTCCAAAATAGACAAAACTCCATCTTTGACTTCGTCTAGAATAGACAAAGGTGAATGGTGTGTCAGACCAATCACATAAATTACAGGGAAACTCATTTTTACGGTTTCGTCCAGAATAGACAAAACACCTCTTTGGCTTCGTCCAGAATAGACAAAGGTGAATGGTCTGTTAGACCAATCACATAACCTGTAGGGAAACTTATCTTTACAACTAGGTGCATCCAGAATAGACGAGGGTGCATGCCCCCAAGCTTCGTTACATTCACCAAATTACTCCTGGCTATCAAGTGGATGGAATGAAGGTTAAAGTGATACTGCTAATGTAAATGGACCATTTAGGGATGATGATTGACTTGGAGCTATGCTTGGACTGGGAAATGAAAGCTGGTCAACGGTGACAATTTTGCCTTCATGCTGGAAACACATCACTCGAAAGAGTGTTGAAACAATAGCTTCCATGTTATAAACATAGTCACGTCCAAGGAGTAGATTGTAATCTAATGGCCCTCGGACTACCATCATGTTCAGATGAACAGTTTTCCCTCCCAAAGTGATAGGTAACTTAGGAAGGATTCCTAACGGTCAACTAGTTCCTCTGTTAAAGCCTAACATATTTTTTGTAACAGGCATAAGTGATGGCGAACCAAGCGCTTTCCAAGTAGTTGAGGAAAGGATACTCATTGATGCCCTTCATCTATAATAGTGCCAAACACGATCATTTTATGAACTTGTACTGTGATCCGGAAAGGTACGTAAGAAGGAAGGCGGGATCTTGCCAATCAATTCCAATCAAAGGAAGTGACTAGACTACTTGGAGGGGGTACCAAATGAATGGGTGAATTAACCCCTTGAGTTACGAGAACTAGGGGGTTTTCCTCCTATCGTGAAGGAATGGGTGGATTGCCCCCAAGTTCATTGGAATCTGAAGAAACAAAAAGAATTTAAACTGTATCATTCTCACTCTGTTCGGGAAGGGTACGATTATCTGAAGGTGAAATTGGGTCAACTTTCACCTCGACCTATTGACTTTGGTTGGGTATAGACTCATAAGATTCACTTTCAGAGAGAGTGGCTTTGATCGATGATTGATTTAAGTCAATCGGTTTTTCAACTAGTAAAGGACTTGGGGAGAGTTTCCTGTAGCTAGATGGAAGTCGCTGTGGTGAAGCAGGACAGTTATCCAACACTCTTTTGGCTTCATCTGAAAATGGACAAAGGTGAATGGAATGGTTCTCTTCACATAACCTACATGGAAACCTAACCTTTCCTTTCTGTCCATGAACTTTACTATCACTAGTTGAAGGTGTGCTATCAACATGATATCCAGAAGTTGATGACATAGGATTGTGTGAAAGGGAAGACCATTCTTTCAAGATCCAAGGAAAGTAAGGATAGTCTCGAGAAAAATGGTCACCCACACAAATTATGTATGGAAATTTGGCTTTGGGAAGTCTAATACGTCGATTTTCACCAAATGACGCATTCAAAGCAATGGTTGCTTGGTTGCCCCCTTGCTGATTTGGCTTCTTCTTCTTCTCCTTCCCTTTTTTCTTCTTCTCAGCCACCTGGTTACTAGCATCACTACTTTTACCAAGCTAAGATGAAGAAGGGGAGGGGGAAACAAATGAAGAAGAAGGTGAAGGGTCAACTTCAGTATCAACTGGAGGTTGATTCAATTGCAGAGGAATCACGACATTTTGAACCACGGAGGTTGAAAACAGCCATACTGGCAGGCCAATGGTAATTCTCGGAAGGGACAATGTAGCCATATAAGGAGCACCGATATTTCCCCAAGAGGAAAAAGGACTAGGATTCCCCTCTAAAGGGATTCCTTGATCAGTGGACTCCGGATTCGATGCCATATGTCTCAACCTAAGATCAACTAAGGAATAGGGATGTTATTCTGAATTCAATTAATTTTAATGACGCTTTGACACAACTTTGCTTTTTCAGTTTTTAAGAGTCGAGAAAAAACTAAAGATGACTCTAGTCCCCTTCGATTTTTAATGAGCCTAAAGCGACAAGTGCTCAGATGGACCTTTTATTTTAAAGAGTAAAAAAGGAATGAAAGTGATTACTCTGGAAAATATAGACAGAGGGATTTCCAAACCAATTGCAAAACTGCAATATACACCTTGGTGATAAATTAAAGAGAAATTACCAAGGACTTATGTACGGCAGTCAATCTTCCCGAATGCTATGTTCAGTGCATTGCAATCAATAAGGCGGCAGACTCGGCTTCCTATGGATAAAGGATATAAGCCTATTGTGGTCTCCCAATATATATGCGATGGTACGGGGAGCAAAAGTCCATGCTAGCACTTGTCATATCAAGGAGGAGGAATTACCCAACCTTCAATGAAAACAATAGTTACTAGTTTCAATGACGCCGGAACACGTCTCTAGCCTAGACCTCTAGATGTGTTGCGTTAAGTTCCAAAGCGTTGTTAGGTTCATTGAAATTTATTTTAGAGTTGATCTTGTTTAAATTTTTTCTTTCAATGGTTCACCGCGTGATGTTGATTTTGAAATTCCTAAAATGAAATCTACAATGATAAACAATCTTTGTCTATTTTGAGCAATGAAAATCCTAGCTACTAGGGAAAGAAGATTACAATTCTTTCAAACAAAGAGAAAAGAGCACACACTAGTGCATTTTCCTAAATCATTTTTCACACACAAACTACAAAATGCTAAATGCAAATGCATGTATTTGTTTTCATTCCCCTTAATGTGAAAAATTCCAAAAAGGAAAACTAAATGTAGCAAAGATCTGAAATATTTCTTTCAAAATTACAGTTTCGACAATTTCTTCTTCGAAAGAGAAAAGAAGACTAAATGACACTTTTCAATTTTGAATAAAAAATTCTTTTGACACCTCGAATATAAACAAATCAAACGAAATACATGACAAAAATTTCAATCGACTATCTGGGGAAGGAAGAATCCATGACACTTCTCTTTTCGACACAAAACGACAATTACGACACTTTTTGTACCAAAGAAACAGATCGATTTAAGCAACTTTTCGACAAAGGATTGTAAATGATGAACAAATACATAAAAACATTCACTAATCCTAAAATAATGGAGGCTGATCTATGTGATGCAAGTAGGCTTCAGTAATGAGGCACTGTTCATAAGCAGCAAAAGACAACTAAACAAAATTGAAAACAAGGTCAAAAAACCCCCAATTTCTAGAATGGAAAAAGGTTCAGTCAGTCATCGCACCTGGGCTTCACAGAAACAGGGATGCATTGCACTTTACACACTCGGGAGGTGCGATGCATACTGGGTTACAGTGACAAACAGTGCGATGGGCCAGGGAGCGCAACTGAAATGGATTTTGGCTCAGATGTGCAGTTGTTTTAAGTGGGTTAAGCTAAGCTTTGATGGACAATAAAGAGCAAAGTATTAAGGAATGTCTTGAGAGGTTACTGAGATACTAAAAGGTCATCTAGAATGCTTGTAAGTCAAATGTTTAATTCATAATATAAACCAGAGATTGACTGAAGCAGCATTCATCTACTATGCAATTACGGAGCAAGAGCAGTTTGAAGGCTATGTAGCTGACTTCAGGCTCTGTCTATAGTTTATAAACAAACAAACATCTATTCAATCCCTAGTGGAGTCGTCAGTTTGTTTCGGGGAAAACTAGTGTCTTGTAGAACGACTAGCCCTCTAGGTTTGGCAGCTGCCCTAGAAACAACAGTTTAAAGCAATTCAATGATTTCTTCTATGTGTAACAGATAAGAGAAAGACAATGGAATCAACCTAGAACTTCCGCTTAATCCCTTGCTTGATCTCTCTCCCCCTTGACAGAGCTTGTAACTCCTCCCCGTACTTAACCCGCTTGGAGAGTACCTGCAGAAACGCAGCAACAAAGAATCGTCAAAGCATCTTGATCAATTACAACATAAACATTACAGAATTAGATATATAATGAACAAATGACAACATTCACAATTGCCCAATCATATGGAAGAAAAATTAAAGAACTTTATTAAATAAAAGGAAGAATTACAACCCAGTTGTCTGATCCAGCATCATCCTTCCAGCTTCAATCCCTCTTCACCTCATGAAATAGCAATATCACACCAACAATATAATTCTCTTTTCCTCAAATACAAACTATCAGCACTTCTTTGCAATTCACAACATTCCAGCCTCTGGATCTCTTAGATGAGGGATCCATTTATAGATGTGTGCAAGAGTGTGAGTCATCTCTGGGGTTTTGATTAGTGTCATTCCACTTGTTACAATTAGTTCCACTTGGAGATTTCTTGGATCTCTTACTCATCCCTGGGCAATTTCAGAGAGGCAAGTGGCATAGGAGAAGTTTCTAAAAGATTCCATGAGAAACCACCTAGCAAATTGTCTTAGACATTTGTCCATCCTCGCCCATCACACCATATAGAAGGCCTAATCAGTATGCATCGCACCTGGGTAGTGTACCACTCAGTCTACATCGCACCTTGCTTGTGGAGTAGTGAGTATGGTTCAGTTTAGGCCATTTCTGGATGGTTTCTCAGGTGGAAATTTTGGGGAATAGTAATCAGATGACTAAGCTCTTTTAGGGTAAGAAACAACTCTTTTAGGGGTCAAAGAGCCCTAGTTTATCGACATATAAGTTTGGGGTTGATGTGCCGAAATATGTCTACAATAGTTTGGAGCAGCGAAACCCTAGAATCCAAAGCTCTAATACCAAATGTTATGAAACAAGCTCACAAAAAGATAGAAAAGAAATATCAACGCCTTAGAAATAAGCCTCTTCAAGGGGCAACCTCCTTTACATTACACAAATGAAAAATTCTTGGATGCTACAAATGGCAATACCTCCTTTCTATATATAGAAGTGTAAGGGGTCATAATGCAATCAGAGTCGACATAACAATAATAATGTAAGGGCACAACAGTAGCAATAGTGGGATTCTTTGGGGCATAATAATAACAACATGGGGACAACATGGGCACAACAATATAATAAGGGGGTTGTACTAATAACAATAAGGGGTTACACTAGTAGTATAGGGACCTATCAGCCTCTCTTCTAATCTGACTGTTTCTTTTTACATTCATGTTCTTGTAGTAATAACACTGGACATTATATTTTTTTTATGGTCTACTTCTTTGAGTTTGGTTTTTTGGGGTTCTCCATTGCTCTGCTGCATGATCACTTTCTGATCTTCCTCTGCTTCGACCTTTTCCTCGCTTGTTTCTGCCTCTATATCCTCCACCTCTGCCTCTGCCAAAAGAAAGTTGTGCTTTGAAAACTTGTTCTGTGGAAAGTTCGATCAAGTTGAGTCTTGTTTCATGTGTTAGAAGCGATCCAGTCAACTATTCTACTGAGAAAGTTGTAAAATCTTTAGATTCTAGAATGGATGTTATAATCATGTCATATTTCTTAGGTAGACTTTGAAGGATTTTCTACACATTTTTCTCATCTGAAATGGTTTTAGCGATGAGCTTGATTTGATTGACTATTCCCACAACTCTAGTCATGAAATGATCCACATTTTCTATGTCAGTCATATTTAGGGTTTCGAACTGTGATCTCAATATCTGTAATTTCATTGTCTTCACAATATCATTACCTTGATACGCATCTTTAAGAATTTCCCAAGCTTCATGTGTTGTGGATGCGCTAGTTATCTTGTCGAAAATAGAGTTATCGATTGAGTTTTGAATCCAACATTTGGATCTGTCTTTTTTCTTTCTAAGTTCAATCGTTGCATTCCTCTAATTATCATTCATGGCTTCCCATGCTTCTTGAGTCAGCTCTACATAGGGAATCTGAAGCGTATCCCAACACTCTTGGGCTTGCAGAAACATCTTCATTCTCAAAAACCAAAATTCATAATTTTTGCCAAGAAGAGTCGGGCTCTGTGGCAAAGCATTAGAGAAAGCCATTTCTTGAAATACAGACTTGTGTGCCCTTTTGTCTTTTAAATCTCCTTTTGAAACTAAAAAAAACTTAAAAACTTTTTCTTTCGAAATTTTTATTTTGAAAAAAAAAAAAATTATTTTCCAAATTTTTATTAAAAAAATAAAAAATAAAAAAAAAAGCCTTTTCCTTTCCCATTAAAAAAAATAAAAAATAACAGTCTCTTTTAATTACTCCCTTCTAAAGTATTATAAGGCAACCCTCCTTTTTAAATCATACAGTTTGAAAAAAAAATCATTAATCATATAAACGTGTATTTTGAAAGGAGTCTTGAGTACCTTTCTTACAACTCGTGAAGATTATATTTTGAATCCAGTGCATTTTCTGTAAATCAGTATAATGCACTGTTCATTTGCAAGCTCTTGTCTGACTGCTCAAAGTATAATGCACTATTCATTTGCGAGCTCTTGTGTGACTGATCAGTGTAAATCAGTATAACACACTATTCATTTGCGAACTCTTGTATGACTGCTCAGTGTTAGTAATGCTATCGCTCCTCTGGTGCTTTGGGTGAGCATTAATACGCTATGGTTATGCTATGGTTTGACTCCCAGACAATGTTACTTTCCTAGAAAAATGTACGTTTTCTTCTAATGCAGACTTTTGACTTATTCTTTCTCTTCCACGATGACTTCACAACAACTTTCCTTTCCTTTTTGTCGTAGAAGCTATTTCACACCTGCTTCACTTTGCTATGTTTTCTGCTCTTTTCTTGTAAATACACACCCATGAAATGTTTGGCTCAACCAGTCTTATGCAACCTTACTCTAATTATGTTGCTCTCTCAAAGAGTCTTATGCAGTATAAGCTCCCATACCATGAAAAAGAGTGAAACCGAAAAAGTAAAACAAAGATTTCTCTTCTCAATATTATGAATAATTAAATAGATCACATTGTAAACATTAATAATAAATGAATAAAGTAAAACTCGACACTTATGGAGTAGAACTCAAGTAAAACTAAATTGTCTATAACACCTACTACACAACAGAATCAACTCTGATGATAGCTAATTGACAACTAACTAACATTGAGATTAATATCTCAATATCTCAATAGTATAATATCTGCCTTGAGTAACATTTGAATATTTTTCATCAATGTTGTCACCAGTAATGAAAGGTAGTGGAACTTCTTCTTAGCAGTCAATGAACTGCATCGTTCTATTTAGTGAATCATTGTAGTTGAAGTGCATCATCTTAGAAAAAATAGAATTTACGTGGAGAGGCAAAGGGAAGTTGTTTTGTGAATCTTGATTTCACGCAGCTAAATTTCATGCAGCTAGATTTTACGCAGCTATACAGAGACTTAATAAAACACAAAATTCACTTACGACAATAATAGAGTAAAACAGAGTAAGCTTGGAGCAACACAATAAAACTTAGGATTAAATTATAATTCATGAAAATACATTCATATGAGACTGCAACTCATTCACCAAGTAAAAACAAAGGTTTACAATGATTTACACTTCACGAGGGGTTGCGGAAAAACACACAGTAAAAACTGTTGTTTTCACACGCCCACCAAAATTTTTTCCACGATTTTCTCCTCTCAAAGTCTAGTTATCTAACTTACCCAACCTCTCTTTCTCTCTAACACAATGACTTTTTACATCCATATTTTACTCAACATACAATTTGACATTTATACATGACAGAGAAAATAATTAATGCAGAGTTGTTGTTGAGTGTGGACAGTAATTGCGTGTTTGTGGAGTGTGGGCAATAGTCGCATAGTAAACGCTTGCTCAATATTTACTAAACTTCATTAAATTCCTAAACTTATGTGATATACTGCAGAATGGTTTGTGCAGTACTTATGTTCTGGCTCCTGTCCTTCCATCTTCAAACAAAGACACAACCTGGAAAAATACTTCTGAGAAGTATGGTTGTTGTCAGGTTGTTTAACGTGGCGGTTGGGATTAATATTTCCAACGCTCCCCCTTAATCAAAATTTCTGCCATTGACAATTCCCAAATAGATTATGATATAAACAAAAATTTCACGTGCCAATGGCTTTGTGAAGATATCAACAAATTGTTCCTATGACCTGCAATGCTGCAACACAATTTCATCATTCTTAATCAACTCTCTAATAAAATGATATTTAGCATCAATATGCTTGGTCTTCTTATGAAAGACAAAACTCTTTGACAATGCAAATGTTGAGGTGTTGTCAAAGAAAGTAGTTTTTGTTCCCTCTTGGTCATGACGAAGATCCCTCGACATTCTTCCCATCCAAATTGCCTGGCACGCTACTGCTATTGCTGTGACATACTCAGCTTCCACTGTTGACAGTGACACTATTGGCTGCTTCTTGGAGACCCATGAAATGGCTCTGGAACCCAAATGAAAAACATATCCTAACATGCTCTTTCTGTCAGCGACACTTCCTGCCCAATCACTGTCAGTGTAACCAACCAGCCTGAAATCACTTGTTGTTGTGTACAAAATGGCATACTATTTTATCCCTTTGACATACCCTAGAATCCTTTTTGCTGCTTGCTAATGTGTATCCTTGGGTGTCTCCATGAATCTTGACACCAAACTTACTACATACATTATATCTGGCCTAGTGGCTATCAAATAAATCAAGCTTCCTATCATGCTTTTGTATAATGTTGGATTGACATTGCTTCTAAAATCTTCTTTTCTCAAGTTCAACCCCATGACAGTTGGAGTTGGTTCAGGCTTGCAATTATACATTTTAAACCTCTCCAAAATGTCTGCCACATACTTCGCTCGAGAGATAAAAATTCCATTTTCTGTTTGCTTCACTTCTATGCCCAAAAATATCTTAACAGTCACAAGTCAGTCATATCAAATGCACTCTTCATGACTTGTTTGAAACTGGCGATGAGAAAATCATCACTGCCTATAAAAATCAAATCATCTACATATAAGACAACAATAAGAATCTTACCATTGCTCTCTTTGATGTAGAGAGTAGGCTCACCGTCACATTTATCAAAACCATTGTCGAACAAGGAGGCATCTATCCTACTACACCATGCGTGCAGTGCTTTCTTAAGCCCATAAAGAGATTTCCTCAACTAAAACACTTTGTCTTGTTGGCCTTTTACGTCATAACCAGGTGGTTGCACAACATACACTTCCTTTTTCAACAATCCATTCAAGAACGATGATTTTACGTCCATTTGATGCACTTTCCATTTATGCTACGCAGCAATCGACACAACTGCGCACATTGTCTGCATCCTCATGACTGGCGTGAACGTCTCTGTGTAATCTCCTTCATGCTATTGCTTGTATAATTTGACAACTAACCTTGATATATGCCATTCAATCTTTCCCTCAATGTTGCTTTTGGTCGTATAGACCCACTTCACCCAATAACATGTTTTCCTTTTGGAAGGTTCACTAAATCCCATGTGTCATTCCTTTCTATTGCTTCTATTTCTTCCTCCATTGCCACAACCCATTTTTCTTCTTTGACTGCATCCTCAAAATGGATTGGGTCATCTACATGACAAAACAAGGAAAATAAGGAATTCAGACCAGCGCTACTATCGACTTCATCTTGCTCATAAATTTCATTTAAATTTCTGAATTTTGGTCTTCTCGTGTTTGCTGAAGATGGGCTTCACATGTCACTTGGTGTTGCACTTTGCAATGTGCTTGGAGAAGCACTTTATTGGTTGCACGAAACTATCTTATTATTTTTTGATGGTGTTGTTTGTTGCCTGCTTTGTTGCACTTGAATAGGAGTAAAGGGAGTCACTGTTGAGGAATTACTTGTTGTTGTTAATTCCTCTTTGTCCTCATGTGGTATACTTGCTTTGACGTTGACGGTCTTTTATAAACTTTCGTCCCATGCTTTTTCTATAAACTAAACATCTCTATTGATTATGAACTTCTTGGTTAATGGATTCTAGAGTTTGTATGCCTTAGATTCATCACTATACCCAACAAATATACATTTCTCCCCTTTGTCCAACTTCTTACTCAATTCATCTAGGACACGTGCATACGCCACACATCCAAAAACTCTCATGCGAGTGACACTATGATTTCTTCCACTCCATGCCTTTTCAGGAACTATGTTCTAAACGCTTTTGGTTGGACATCTTGTAGAGCCTCTAACTTGCACCTCATCATCCATTATTACCTACAGTTTTTCCTTACTTATCCCTCTCTTTTGCCTCATTTTCATTGTAAACCTACCCAGATCATTACATTAGATGTCTCTAAGCATGATCAAGTGAACTTTGCTAATGTGTGACTGTTTTGTTTAGATTTTGACATATTTACAGAGATTCCGCAGCTGTCTGGCAATTCCGCAGCCATTCAGCGATTCAGCAGCCATCTGATGATTCCGCAGCCTTTTTGTTAATCTCAAGGTTCCACGTGTCATTTTGCAAAACGAACCACATGGGCACGTGGGAATAAAGGTGCTCGAGGTTCCTGTGCTATTGGTTCGGCCAGTCACATCATCTACACCTCCGGTCAACGAAGGTCAAGCCATGGTCAACAAAGGCAGCTTAACAGTGATGCGTAAGTTGTTGGGTCACGTCAGTGCAAACGGTGATTTATCCGTGTTACGCAGGTTGTGGGGGACATAATCCAACTCTGGATTCAATTCCCATGACGACCAAAACTTCCAGCTCATCCACGAGGCTTATGATGTGTTGCTGAACCTTGATTACGCATGACAGATTAGTTATTTTTCAGTTTTAGCTTTACGCATTAGGCCATCTTTCAGATGCCTATAAAAACTTGCGTCTGCGTACGCTTAATGTTACTTTTTAGCTGCTGTGTTTTATGTACTTGTTATAATTTTAGTGTATTTCAAGACTCTGTTTTTATAGTGCTGTTCTAGCACTCTTGACTGTATTTTTCTGCATATGGAGTAATAGAAAAACAGTGCTGTGTTGACGTTTTCAAGTACCTGAGTATTCTGTGGGTTTTATGGATGGAGGGCCCCCGTTCATGACAGCCCTTGTATAGTATTTCATGTTTATATTCTTGCAATTTCCTTATTTTGCATTCAGCATTTCCTTTTCTTGAAACATGTACAGCTTGATTTATTTTCATTGCTATTTCATTTGCAGCCTTTACTTTGACTGATCAGATTTGTTTTTCTGCAGGTTTTTAACCCGGGATTATGTGTGTGCTTGTGTATTTGCTTTATATCTAGTGGTAGTTGCAGTTGTCATATTCATAATGCTGCCCTTTTACTCTGTTTTCTAGTTAGCTTTTAGTATAGTTTCACAAGTTGTATGCTAACTGATTAATGGTCTCTTTATCATAAATTGTTTATCTTTAAGAGAGCAGAATACTAATGAATTACAGCTTGTTTTGAAGTAGTCTTGGCTTATAGCACTAACTCTTTTTCCACTTGTTACACATAACCATGTATGTAGGAAGCAGTATGATGGAAAAAGGCATAGTGGTGTTATAATTTGTCATTTAGAGTTTTATCATTTCATAGATTTGTCTTTAGCTACTTCCTAATCGTGTTTTACACGGTACTATGTGTTAGAAGCAGAGAGTTAGGAAGAGATAAACATTATCATTGGTCTTTGAAGTGATTTTCTTATTTTCTTGATTTGCAGCAACATGAGTAGTGACTAATGCCATTAGAAAGTGGTTCTTTGCTTTCAATTCATTTCAAGTTATTTATTTCTTTTAAGTTCTTTTCCTTCACAAATTCAGCAAGTAGTTAGAAACCACCAATCACACACTCTCACTCATCTAGAATTCACCTTACACACACTTTCACTCATCTGTTTATAATCATCACTCCATCTTAGGAAGATAAATTAACCACAAACAACACCCCAAACGACAAAAAGCTCTAAGAGGTTGCTTAAGTACATATAGTACACCTTCACTTCGTCAGCTTACGAGCCCCGAGTTGAAAATTAATGACATCAATTTAGGAACACTAAATTGACTAAACATTTTGGTGCCGTTGCCGGGGAAGTGAAATTAAGTAGCCATATTCTTAGAAAAAAAAAACATAAAAGTTCAAGGAAAGAAGTTGATAACCTATCAAAGTATGCTCTCCTCTTGCACTTCAAAGTGATCTGGAGGATCAGAAAAGAGAAAGTTATTGATTTAGTAGTTTCTTGAGTATGCTCTCTTCTTGCACCTAGAGTGACCTGGAAGATCAGAAAAAGAACTATTAACTTGACTTGAAGAAAAATAATAAAAAAAAAATGGCATGCATAGAGCTAGAGATTCTAGGGGAAGGTTTTTAGCTAGAGCTCGAAGTTCAATCTTTACAAGTCCATCTGCTTCAAGGGGTAGACAAGAGACACCTCCCTTATCTCCAACCGACACTCCTAGTCCTAGAATTCCTGCAATTCAAGAGCCAAGAGTTGACTCTCCCACACCTTCTATTGAGTTTGAACCAAGAAGAGACTCTTCTCTTTCTCCTACAGAAAGACCAACTGTAATTGAGGAAGTAGAATCACCTGAAGAAGAAGGAGAAATCTCTTCTCATTCACCCTTTGTAGAGGAACCAGAAGATTTTGAAATCCCTAGGAGAACCATCATGGCAGAGGAAGAAGGAGGTGGTAGAGGTAGAGGTAGAGGAGGAGGAGGAAACAACAATAATAATGGAGGAGGTAGAGGTCCCCTTGGAGGAGGAAATAGAGATGGGGATAACTCATTCGGGTTTCCCATTGTTAATGAGGATTCCCGAGCTACTATGAAAAACATATCACCATCTGTCCTCCCAAACTTCCATGGGTTACGAACTGAGGACCCTGAAACATTCTTGTTTGAATTTGAAGTTGTGTGTCGAACTTATGACTATCTGGATGATACTCAGAAACTCAAATTGTTCCCCTCAACATTAAAAGATCAAGCTTTGAAATGGTTCATGGGGTTACTCACTCAATCCATTAGGACTTGGGATGAAATGAAACAAACCTTTTTGGATAGGTATCAGGACTATTGTACGCCTACTAATCACAAAGATGAGGTATTTAAAATGATCCAAAGAGAAGATGAAAGTTTGGAAGATTTACTTGAAAGATTTCAATATAACTTGAAGAGAGAAAAAATGAGTACTTTGGATGAAGAGACCTTAAAAGCCCTCTTATTAAAAGCCATTAGGGATGAATGGATAGATATCTTAAACATGATGGGGAAAGGGGATATTTCTCAACTTTCACTCAATGATATAGCAGAACTCTGTATCCATCTCTCAAGGGGCAAATCAAAAACTCAAAAAGGGCCTAGAGATCCCTCTCTCCTTAGAGCAAATAAATCTGCAACAGGATCAGTAAGTAGGGCTGAAATTGGCAATATGCTTGATGAATTCAAAACTGACATCTTAGGGAGTCTTAGTGAACAACTAGATACCCTTAAGATTCACAATAAACAAAAAGCAGAAGCTGAGGCTTTGGCTATCTTTTGCCCGAAATGTAGAAAGAAACATGCTTTAAGGGAATGTCCCTTGGATGCACACGTTGTAGAAACATGTGTAATTTGCTCAGAAACTCATGAGACCAAGGATTGTCCTTCAATTCCTGGCCTCAAAGCAGTCTTTCAAGAGGATCCAAACACACTTGAATCTCTCTGTTTTGTTGCAAGGAGACCTTGGCAAGGGCAGCAAAATCAGGGGTTTAACAACTCTATGAATTTTCAACCCCAACCAAATTGGAATCCTTGGCAACAATCTTGGCCTCAACCTCAAAATGCTTTTCAAGCATGGATACAAAGCATGCAAAATCCTTATGGGAGACTTGCTCAATTCTATCAATATCCTCCATCATTTCAGAATCAGCAAGCCCCACAACTTCCAAATCAAGGTCAACAATTATCATTGCCATACCCTCAACAACAACAACCTCCTCCACAAAATCAAAATTCTCAACTCTCGCTTCAATCCCAGCAGAAGTCAAATCAACTTCCCTCTCAGCCATTACCAAATCCAAATAATAGGAACCCTCAAAATGCTTACATGATGGAAGGTCAACCATTCCCTACCTATATGGTTGTTCCTCTCAATGAAGTACAACTCAGATCAGGTAGAATCCTAGATCAACCTTCTACAAGTGTTCAACAACCAAGCATTTCTGAGGAAGAATCTCTCAAAGTCAATAAAGGTTCTGAAGTATCACTTCAAAACCAAAATATCCAAAAAGAAAAAGAAAAAGAATCAACCTCTACAACTCCCATAGTTGAGCAACCTACATCTTTAGCTACACCTCCTTTTCCTGAAAGATTACAAATTGACAGAGTGGAAAAGCAAATTTGGTTGCCTGACTATAGTTTTCTAGATGAATTGAAGAATGTCTGTATCAAGATCCCCTTGTTACAAGCCATTAAAGAAATTCCCATTCTAGCAAAGACAATAAAGGAGTTGAGTTTGAAGAAAACAGTAAAAAGAACCAGAGATACCAAAAGGATACATCTAGTTGGAAAAATTGCAGAGATTATGATGGGTAAAATTACCATGAAAAAGTATGTGGATCCCGGTAGTCCTATTGTCAAAACTCGTATTAATGGGGTTGAAATCCCAAATACTTTGATTGACTTAGGAGCCGCTATCAACATCATGAGTAGACAGACCATGGATCAGTTAAAGCTTCCTAACCTTCTCTTTACACCTACTTTACTGCAACTTGCAGATAGATCAATCATTAAACCTGATGGTGTATTGGAAGATATTCCAATCTCTCTAGATTCGTGGGAATATCCAGTTGATTTTATGATTTTAACTCCCAAGAATAATCTAGGAGGACATCCTCTTATCTTAGGAAGACCTTGGCTAGCAACAGCTGATGCTTTCATCAGTTGTAGGTCTGGGGACATGTATATATCAGATGGTAATTCCACCAAGAAATTCAACTTGTATCCCCCAGCAAGAGCAATAACAGAAATAGGAGAAGATGAGTGGGTCGATGATGAAGATACTATACAACCTGTTCTAACCATCTCTGAGATTAGTGAAGACAGTCAAATTCTAAATACATTAGAAAATTTTGAAGTATCTTTAGAATATGACTCTACACATTTTCAGATAGATGCAGACATTGAATATCTCTCCTCTAGACAGATGTCTCTCTTCTCAATGGAAGAGTTTGGTAGTTCTACAGTTGAAATCCTTCCAGGAAAAACTTTGAACATTAACAGAAACTTGGAAAGACCACAACAAGAAGAGTTAACCAAACTTTTGCAAAAGCATTCTACAGCATTTGCATGGGAATACACTGACATGAAAGGAATCGATCCTAAGACTTGTATTCATCACATCTATATTGAAGAAAACAGCAGACCTATTAGGCAACCACAGAGACAGATGAATCCAAACCTTAGGGAAATCGTGAAAGAAGAACTTCAGAAATTGCTCAAGGTAAACTTCATTTACCCCATTTCAGATAGCCAATGGGTTTCTCCCTTGGTTATAGTACCCAAAAAGAATGGTAAATGGAGAGTTTGCATTGATTATCGAGAATTGAACAAGGCAACCTTAAAGGATCATTTTCCTCTACCTTTTATTGATCAGGTACTAGACACTTTAGCTGGTAAAAAGTATTTCTCATTTTTGGATGGTTTTAGTGGGTATAATCAAATTCAGGTAGCACCTGAAGATCAAGACAAAACCACATTTACTTGTCCTTGGGGAACTTTTGCCTACCGAGTACTCCCTTTTGGATTGTGCAATGCACCCGCTACATTTCAAAGGGCTGTACTAGGAATCTTTTCAGACCTAATTCATGATTGTGTAGAGGTCTATATGGACGATTTCACAGTTTATGGTAATACATTTGAAGAAGCTTTGGAAAATTTGGAAAAAGTACTGGTAAGATGTAAGGAAACAAATCTTTCTTTAAGTCATGAAAAGTGTTTTATGATGTTTACTGAAGGGATTGTTTTAGGACATCATATTTCAGGAGATGGGATTAAGGTTGATAGATCCAAATTTGAAGTCATCTCTAAGTTACCTATTCCAAATTGCCAGAAGGATGTTAGAAGTTTTCTTGGGTTTACTGGGTATTACAGAAGATTTATTGAAAACTTCACTAAGATAGCATCTCCTCTTTTCAAATTGCTTACTAAGGACTGTGAGTTCAAATGGGATCCTGAGTGTCAATCTGCTTTTGAAGCTTTAAAGACTAGAATATCTGAAGCACCCATCTTAAGGGGGCCAAATTGGAAACTCCCTTTCCACATTTCCACTGATGCTTCAGATACAGCTCTAGGAGCTGTTTTGGGACAAAAGGACTTGATCCCTTATGCCATTTATTACACCAGTAAAAATTTGACTCCTACTGAGTTAAATTATACTGTTACAGAAAAAGAGTTCTTAGCTGTGGTACATGTGATTAATAAGTTTAGACACTACATAACCGGCTATGAAACCTTTGTCCATACTGATCACTCTGCCATAAGATATTTAATGAACAAACCTGTCACTAATGGTAGAGTTACAAGATGGATTTTACTTTTACAAGAATTCAACATCACTGTGTTAGATAGACCTGGAAAACAAAACACAGTAGCTGATTTCTTGTCTAGAATCCAAAACACTAATGAAGATTCTCCAGTAGAAGATAAGTTTCCAGATGAATACTTGTTTGCAGTGACTACCAAGACTCCTTTGTATGCAGATATGGCTAATTATCTAGTTACAGGGAAGCTACCTCTACACTTATTTCCTAATGAGAAAAGGAAAATCATTCAGGAGAGTTCACATTTTTCTTGAATTTCTAATGAATTGTTCAAAACAGGGCCAGATTGTATAATCAGAAGGTGTGTTAGGGAAGATGAAATGCCTGACATCCTTAAGGCATGTCATGATGAACCATGCGGCGGGCACTTTGCTGACAAGAGGACAGCCTATAAAATCCTTTCTCTAGGATATTATTGGCCTTCTCTCTTTAAAGATGCAAAGCAGTATGTTAGAAGGTGTGACAGCTGCCAAAGAGTTGGGAAACCAACTCCTTCAAATGAAATGCCTCTACAGCCTCAGGTATGCATCGAACCCTTTGAGAAATGGGCTCTAGATTTCGTTGGACCAATTAATCCTCCATCAAAGCAAAAGAAGTATATACTAGTTTGTACTGATTATGTTACTAAGTGGGTAGAAGCAAAAACATTGCCTTCTGCCACTGAAAATTCAGTTGTTCAATTTCTTTTTGAGGATATTTTCACTCGTTTTGGTGTCCCAAGGGAAATTGTGACAGATCAGGGCAGCCAGTTTACATCTAAATTGATGGAGAAGCTGATGGAGGAATATAAGATCAAGCACAGAACATCTACTCCATACCATCCACAATCAAATGGCCAAGTGGAATCTACCAATAAAGTTCTTGAAGGCATTATCACCAAGACTGTTCATCTTCATAGAAGAGATTGGGCGGAAAGGCTCCATGAAGCCTTATGGGCCTATAGAACTACATGGAAGAACACAACAGGACATTCTCCCTATGAACTTGTTTATGGGAAGGAAGTCCTGCTTCCTATTGAGTTCCAAATCAAGACCTTCAAGATGGCAGTCCAATTGGGAATGAGCCTCTCAGAAGCCCAAAAACACAGAATGGACCAACTAAATGAGCTAGATGAAATAAGACAAGATGCAATTCTAAGTACCGATCTAGTTCAGCACCAAAGATCTAAATGGCATGATCGTCATATCAAAGAAAGAAAGTTTCAGAAAGGAGATTGGGCTCTATTGTTTGATTCAAAGTTCAAAGACTTCAAAGGAAAGTTTCAAACTCATTGGCTTGGGCCATATGAGATTGATGAAGTCTTTAGCAATGGAGCAGTTCGAGTGAAAACTATTGATGAATTTCATACTCCTCTTATTGTGAATGGCCATCGCTTGAAAATCTACCAAAAGCCATTCTCAAAAGAAGAGTTTGTCAAACTGTTTAAAGAAGATTATGCAATCAGGTTGGTGGAGAAGGATTCTTCTCCTCCATCAGCCTAAGCTTTGGTTTTTGAAAAAAAAAAAAGAAAAAAAAATAATAATAAATGTATAGGCCTGAAAACCAATCTCTGATTGGCAGTCCTATACAGAAAATTTGAGGTGAAAATCAGGGCCACCTGACACCTCATATTTTCTAAAAAAAAAAAAAAAAAAAAAAAAAAAAAAAACTCTCTTTTTCCTCCTTATTCCATCTCATTTCATCATTACAACCATTTCATTCACCATCTCATTCATTTTCACTCCACCTCATTTCTTTTCATCCATCCATCCATTCATTACATATTCATTCCATCAATAAAGTCAATTTTTTAGATAGTTAAAGTTGTTTTTGTGCAGCCGGAGGGTACCACTTCAGTTTCCGCAGCTGTCTGGCAATTCTGCAGCTATTCAGCCATTCCGCAGCCCTCTGCACCTGCATAAAAAAAAAAAAAAAAAAACACAGTCTGTTTGAAAAACAATTTTACAGTTCAGAAGTCATCAACAATAAGTGGAAAAGAGTCATGCAACAACAATAAATCAATGAAGGGTTGGTGGCAAATGATCAAAGGCAATCCAAGCGCGGATATGAGGTATGATCTAAATCCTAAACTTACGGTTATCTCATTTTGCAAAGTTTCTGGGTTATGTTTTTGCCACTTAATGTAATGATTACCAGTTTTTCCCATCATGCGACCATAAATCCACGTATCCCCCAAACCTATCAGTCCTTGTTCATCACGATTTTGAAATTCAATTGCGGCTGTTCTTCCATTAAGGTTTTCGTACCTAAGTGACGTAGCCTACTGTACTACGTCTCTCTATGACATAATCCCGCAGCCAAGTGTAAATCTATGACCGAAACCTAAGGACCTAACCGTTTCTACTCATCATTTCATAACCCTTCTACGCTCCTACGCTCGTATCATTCCATTCACGCTGTTTCATTTCCACAAGTTCCCTTATTCCGCTGTGCTCACTACGCTGCTACCATTAGCCATACTCTGTTTTACTCCTTCCTCTCTGCTAATTCTGATTACCAGTGAAAGTATATTACGGTTGTGTCAAGGCCGTAAATCCACTGTGTCAAGGCCGTAAATTCACTGTGTTAAGGCCACTGTTGAAGCCGTGTAACCTCCTTTTCCAAAAGTTTTAGAACAGAGCCGTAGAGCCAATGGGTAAACTCTTAAGGGCAGAACCAGAGGATTCAAAATTTCTGGAGGGATATCCTCAAGTTAAAGAAGCGTTGCAGAGAGCAAACTGGCTACAATGCATCCAGAAATTTAGAGGTTACCACAAAGAGGTTACGAAGGCCTTTGCACGTTCCTTCAGAGAAAAAGACAATCAAGTGGAGATAGGGGATTTAAAGTTTACAGTCACTGAGAGCAGCATAGCACAAGCTACCTCACTCCCACAAACTGGAGAAAGATGGTTTAAAAACCGGTCAGTTCAAGATCAACAGTGGAAGCAAATCTTAAAGAACCTAGGTGTGGATACCAGCATCTTTACAAAAGGGATTCCTGTTTCTTATGTCAAGGAAGAATGGACAACTTTACTGTTATTAGTGAAAAAATTCTTTACTTGTGAGGGAAGGTTTGGAGTTTTATATGTTTACCATGCTAAGGTCATGATGCATTTCTTAGGAGATGATATTAACCTGCCATATTTTCTACTCTCAAGTCTTAGAAAAATGTGTTCAATTGCCCAAAGGAACCCAAGAAACATTGAGCCACATCTGTATCATCATGGTCTTGTTAAGATGCTAGTTGAGGAACAGTTGAAAGCAAAAAGAGATACCTGGAAGAGATTTCTTGTGAGAAACCATTTCGAAGAGGCAGGAGAAACCTCTGTGCCTAGAAAGAGTAGAAGAAAAAGAGAAGAGGTTACCCCAGAAACTGCTGTCCAAGAATAAATTGTCCAAGACCTTGTTGAAGAAGAAAATGTTGCCCATCATTCTGAACATGAAATTGACCCTGAGCCTGCTGTAGACATTGACCAAACAGCTCAAAGAATCATCACAGAAACCCTTTCAGAACTTGCCCAAGAAGTTGCTCAAAAGAGAAAAGAGAGTAGGAAGAGACAAAAGAAAGATAAAGGCAAAGCTGTAGTCCAAGAAACCTACCTCACTCCTGAAAATTCCAGTGAAGAAGACACTCAGCCCTTAGCACAAAGAATGGCCAAACTCCATGAGACTGCCCTTTCCAAGAAGGTGGAAAAACAAAAGCAAAAGGCACAAAAAGAAAAACAGAGCATCACCACCATGAGAAGGAGCAGCAGGTTACAAAGCAAAGTAGGGGCCACAAAGGGTAAAAAGTCACTCATCATTGACTTGAGCACACCTGAAAAGGTTGCTACAAGACTTGACTTTGAGAAAAGCCCTTCACACGCTGAGTATGTTGAGACTAGTCCTCCACGTGAGGAAAGTCCTTTTGAGAATGAGCCTGAATTTGAACATGAACCTAAATTTGAGCATGAGCCTAGTCCAAAGAGGTCACCAGAGGTTGACCCAGATCAGCAGAAAGTTTATAATTACCTGGAGACGTTAGAACAAGCAGCTGCTGGTCCAAGCACTGTTCAACCTTTGGAGCAGCAAGTTCAATCACTGAAGCAAGAAGTATTTGAGCTGGAGGTACTAAATCGCCACATCAAACAAGAAAATGAAAAACTGAAGGTTCAGAGCAATGTGGACAAGATGGTCCAAGATAATACCATGCTTCATATGGGCCTTTGGCAAAAGGAAAACAAAAAGCTCAAGAAGAAATGCAGGAAGCTAAGCAGAGCTTTGATCAATTTAAAATTCAGATGTTTGATGAAAAGACCAAGAGTCAATGTGGCCACACAGAGGAAGAAGAGAAGATTAGATGTCTTAGCAGAGGCATCTCAGCAGGTTGATTAAGCAGTGTTTTTGCATGAGGACATGCAATGCCCTCGTAGTGGGGGTATGTAGAGCCTCTAACTTGCACCTCATCATCCATTATTACCTACAATTTTTCCTTACTTATCCCTCTCTTTTGCCTCATTTTCATTGTAAACATACCCAGATCATTACATTAGATGTCTTTAAGCATGATCAAGTGAACTTTGCTAATGTGTGACTGTTTTGTTTAGATTTTGACATATTTACAGAGATTCCACAGCTGTCTGGAAATTCCGCAGCCATTCAGCGATTCCGTAGCCTTTTTGTTAATCTCAAGGTTCCACGTGTCATTTTGCAAAACGAACCACATGGGCACGTGGGAATAAAGGTGCTCGAGGTTCCTGTGCTATTGGTTCGGCCAGTCACATCATCTACACCTCCGGTCAACGAGGGTCAAGCCATGGTCAACAAAGGCAGCTTAACGGTGATGCGTAAGCTGTTGGGTCACGTCAGTGCAAACGGTGATTTATCCGTGTTACGCAGGTTGTGGGGGACATAATCCAACTCTGGATTCAATTCCCATGACGACCAAAACTTCCAGCTCATCCACGAGGCTTATGACGTGTTGCTGAACCTTGATTACGCATGACAGATTAGTTATTTTTCAGTTTTAGCTTTACGCATTAGGCCATCTTTCAGATGCCTATAAAAACTTGCATCTGCGTACGCTTAATGTTACTTTTTAGCTGCTGTGTTTTATGTACTTGTTATAATTTTAGTGTATTTCAAGACTCTGTTTTTATAGTGTTGTTCTAGCACTCTTGACTGTATTTTTCTGCATATGGAGTAATAGAAAAACAGTGCTGTGTTGACGTTTTCAAGTACCTGAGTATTCTGTGGGTTTTATGGATGGAGGGCCCCCGTTCATGACAGCCCTTGTATAGTATTTCATGTTTATATTCTTGCAATTTCCTTATTTTGCATTCAGCATTTCCTTTTCTTGAAACATGTACAGCTTGATTTATTTTCATTGCTATTTCATTTGCAGCCTTTACTTTGACTGATCAGATTTGTTTTTCTGCAGGTTTTTAACCCGGGATTGTGTGTGTGCTTGTGTATTTGCTTTATATCTAGTGGTAGTTGCAGTTGTCATATTCATAATGTTGCCCTTTTACTCTGTTTTCTAGTTAGCTTTTAGTATAGTTTCACAAGTTGTATGCTAACTGATTAATGGTCTCTTTATCATAAATTGTTTATCTTTAAGAGAGCAGAATACTAATGAATTACAACTTGTTTTGAAGTAGTCTTGGCTTATAGCACTAGCTCTTTTTCCACTTGTTACACATAACCATGTATGTAGGAAGCAGTATGATGGAAAAAGGCATAGTGGTGTTATAATTTGTCATTTAGAGTTTTATCATTTCTTAGATTTGTCTTTAGCTACTTCCTAATCGTGTTTTACACAGTACTATGTGTTAGAAGCAGAGAGTTAGGAAGAGATAAACATTATCATTGGTCTTTGAAGTGATTTTCTTATTTTCTTGATTTGCAGCAACATGAGTAGTGACTAATGCCATTAGAAAGTGGTTCTTTGCTTTCAATTCATTTCAAGTTATTTATTTCTTTTAAGTTCTTTTCCTTTACAAATTCAGCAAGTAGTTAGAAACCACCAATCACACACTCTCACTCATCTAGAATTCACCTTACACACACTTTCACTCATCTGTTTATAATCATCACTCCATCTTAGGAAGATAAATTAACCACAAACAACATCCCAAACGACAAAAAGCTCTAAGAGGTTGCTTAAGTACATATAGTACACCTTCACTTCGTCAGCTTACGAGCCCCGGGTTGACAATTAATGACATCAATTTAGGAACACTAAATTGACTAAACACATCTATTCAAGATATGCGTTGCACAAGTGACAACTTCGTCTCAATAATCATTTGGAAAATTCTTTGCCTTCAAAATACTCCTTGCCATTTCCATAATGGTCATATTCTTTCTTTCCACTACACCATTTGCTGAGGTGTATACCTTCTTGTAAATTACTTGTGAATTCCATGTTCCCTAAAAAGCGAAGGAAATCATTTGAGATGTATTCTCCACTTTTGTCAGTCCTAAGGACTTTGATGTAATGTCCGCTTTGCTTCTCAACAAGAGCCTTGTATTGGCGAAAGGGCTCAAATGCTTGACTTTTCTGTTTTAGGAGAAAGACCCATGTCTTCCTTGTGTAGTCATCTATGAAGGTCAATAAATAGTGGGTGCCACCAATTGATGGTGTATGCATTGGTCCATATAAATCTGAGTGGACAATCTCCAAAGGTGCCTTTGCCCTTACCGACTTTCCTGCTGGAAATATCTCTCTATGTTGCTTGCCCAAGATACATCCTTCACATAGGCTATCCGGTTTTTCTATGAGTGGTAGTCCCTTCACCATGCCTATGCAACAAATTCAAACCTCCAAAGTTGAGATGTCTAAGTCTCAAATGCCATAACCAATTTTCATCTTTGACCTTTGCTTGAAAGTTTACTTATATGACAACTGTATCTTTTCTTCCATTATCTTGTGAGTTCATTGAAAGTTGTGCTTGTGCACTTTCTTTCTGCAAATTTGATTTTAATTGTACGGAAAACATTCTATTGTTTATCATTTGAAACTTTGCAATCTGTTGTCTGCTTAGAGGCCTATCTAAAATTGTGCACACATGATTTTTGAAGAAGACATTGTAGCCCTTTTGCATGAGTTGTCCAATGCTTATGAGGTTATGCTTTAGACCAGGGACAAAGTAAACACATCTGAGATGTACTTCTTCTCCCCCTTCTTTGTTAGGATATTGATTCTTCCTTTTCCATGATAGAGACTTTTCTATCAGTTCTTAATGTGACTTCAAATTTCACACTTTCATCTAGATTGGAAAACATTTCTATGTTTCCTGACATGTGGTTGCTACACTGTGAATCTAGATACCATATATCACTTTGTTTTTCTTTTGCTACATTACAAACTAAAAACATGCTATCATGGTTATGACTTTCTTTTGTGAAATTTACACTTGGTTGTTACTAATGTCATATTGCGTTTTTCTACATTCATTTGCATAATGACCATACTTCTTACAATAATTGAACTTGAGATTTATCATACCTCTAACCTTGTGCTTGATTTTGGCTTGCGCTTTGACTTGGATTTTGATTGTTACCTCTTCCACTTGAGCTTGAAGGGTTGCTTCTTCCACCTTTGTGTGGGCTTCTTCCTCTTCCTCTAGCATATGATCCTCCTTTGCCTTGACCTTGACCAAATGATACTTGTGTCTTGAAGGCATGCTCCAATGAGGAGCTTGTTGCTCTATTCATTCTATGTTCATGAGAAACCAGTGATGCATTAAGTTAATCCACTGAGAACTGTGAGAGATTCTTTGTCTCTTCTATGGCCACAACAATTGCATCAAACCTTGTTGGAAAACTTCTCAAAACTTTCTCAACTATTTTTCTTTCCTCAAGTGTCTCACCATGAGACCTGATTTGAGTAACCATGATCCCACTTACATATGTAAAAAAAAGTCTACATTCTTAGACTCTTTCATACAAAGTGTTTCAAAATCTCTTTTCAACATTTGTAGTTTTATATTCTTGACTTTTTCCATGCCTTGGTAGGATGTCTCGAGGTTGTCCCATGCTTGCTTGGACTTCGTTGCCGCTGCAACCCTTGGAAAAATATTTTCATGAAGTGCTTGGAAAATATAGAAGAGGTTTTTTGCATCTTTCTTCATGTTGTCTCTTAACAAATCTTTTTCTACTTGAGAGAGGACATTGTATGCTGCTACTTGAAACCCATTCTCCACCAAATCCGAAATGTCTTAAGAAGAAAACATGGCCTTCATTGTAATAGCCCAATAATCATAATTTTTGCCATTAAACTGAGGTATTTGAGTATTAGTCAAGGTTGTTCTTGATGTCGCCATTTCTGAGTGTAAGCAGGTAATATGCTAAAAACAATATGCCATCAAAACAATTTTAACTGCTAGTAAAAACACAAGTTTTTGGCGAAGCTTGATTTGGCCCAGTTTGATTTCGCGCAGCTATAGAGAGACTTAATAAAAACACATAATTCACTTACGACCAAAACAGAGTAAAACAGAATAGGGTTGGAGCAACCCAATAAAACTTAGGACTAAATTCTAATTTATGAAAATACATTCAACGGCTCATTCACCAAGTAAAAACAAAGGTTTACAGTGTATAGAGAGGCTTAATAAAACACATAATTCACTTACGACAAAATCAGAGTAAAACAGAGTAACCTTGGAGCAACAAATAAAACTTAGGATTAAATTCTAATTCATGAAAATACATTCATATGAAACTACAGCTCATTCACCAAGTAAAAACAAAAGTTTTGAGTGATTTACACTTCACGAGGGCTTGCTGATTGACACACAGTGAAACTTAGGATTAAATTCTAATTTATGAAAATACATTCATATGAGACTACAACTCATTCACCAAGTAAAAACAAAAGTTTACAGTGATAGCTATAGAGGGACTTAATTAAACAGAGTAAGTTTGGAGCAACACAATAAAACTTAGCATTAAATTTAAATTCATGAAAATACATTCATATGAAACTAGGGCTCATTCACCAAGTAAAAGCGAAAGTTTACAATGATTTACACTTCACGAGGGCTTGCCGAGTAACAGATAGTGAAACACACAGTGACACGCGCTCACCAAAATTTTCTCCACGATTTTCTCCTCAGAGACTAGCTATCTAATCAACATACAATTTGGCATTATACATGATGGAGCAAATAATTAATAAGCAATTGTTGTTGAGTATAAACAGTGATTGCACAGTGGTTTGTGAAGTGTGGACAATAATGGCTAAGTGAATGCTTACCCAATATTTACTAAACTTCATTAAATTCCTTAACTTTTATGATGTGTTGTAAAATAGTTCGTTACTTTTTTTCTGGCTTTAGTCCTTCCATCTTCAAACAAAAACGCAATAAAGCTCTGGTCACGGTGTGTTTAACAGTGCTGGAGATTAATATTTCCAACGCATCGTTCTATTTAGTGAATCACTCACTTGAAGCGGGATGTAGTTGAAGACTTCAAGTGCATCGTTCTATTTAGTGAATCACTCACTTGAAGCGGGATGTTGTTGAAAGGATGTAATTTAATTGAAGTGCATCGTTCTATAGCGGGATCTTGTTGAAGGATGTAGTTGAAGTGCATCGTTCTATTTAGTGAATCAGTCACTTGAAGCGGATGTTGTTGAAGAATTTGATCCCTATCAGTGGAATATTCCTATTGTCCACTAACCTCGAGCCACAGGAATACTGCATATGCATATTTTCCCCGAACCCCAGGAATTTTGTCCTATGTGATAATCAGTGCGTTGTTTTACAAAGTGAAACAGTTTTACTGTCGTCATGATCAAGTTTAAGGACTGTCTAAATGACGGAAGACGCGCTTAAAACAAATGTAATACAAATTAACAAAATATAGGTCCCTTTTAAAACCATTTTATTTACCAGTAATACAAGTTACAAAATAGAACTGCCCCGTAAACTTTGTTATATCTTGAAAATTTTGAAAATACTAGAAGCAGAGCTCAGAGACTAGAGAACTTCCCCATAAACTTTCGTATAAGGACAGTCATCTTGAAAATTTTGAAGAATCTAAAAGCAAAACTCAAAGACTAGAAAATGCTTCACTGTGTAAAACTATATAGATTAGAAAATTGTGAACATAAAAAATAAGAAGATTTATACGTGTTTTCCACGAAAGCCAGTGCGAAATTCATTTACAGTCCAAACACCTGAACAGCTAAAATATCATTATAATCAACTATACGTCGTATTCACTTCAGTAGCTCTATGAGTGGGTCTGGCCTCAACAATGCCCTCTTCACAGATTCCATTTGGAGTTGCACTGTCCAGCTTCGGATAATCGCTCCAGAAAATCTATATGTTCCACAATCACTGCGGAAGTCTATATCTTCCACCGCTTGAGGTATACTTTAATATCATCTATCCAGCTCACAATCAATTAACCCAACCCATTTTTTAAGGGTGTCATCCTAAAGGGTGATGAGGATAGTTTTGTTTACAGATCAAGGGAATATTTTTCCTTAACAAATAATGAACCGTTGTTTCTACTCACCCCATATATTTCAGTTTGATATAAAAAGTCTGATGTTACTGTGTTATAAATTACGCTTAGAATTTAATCTTACTGTCTTATAAATTATGCTAAGAATTTAATCTTAGTGTGTTACAAGTTATGATCAGAATTTCACACTTTGCTACGCTCCTTTAAAATATATTCAAGGCCAGAGATATCTCATTTTGATTTTAAAAAATGAGATGTTGTTGTGTTATTAATTGTGCTAAGAATTCGATCTTAATTACTGTGTTAGAAATTATGATCGGAATTTCACACTTTAGTATACTTCTTTTAAAATACATACAGGTGAAATCACTTCTGAAAGAAAGTTCAATTCCTTCGGTATTCAATGTGCTAATGTCTATGTTAACAATTCCTTCGGTATTCAATGTGCTAATGTCTATATTATCAATTGGTTAAAGAATTAGGCTTTTTTTACGAAACTTACAAACGTATCATATTCAAATGGCGGAAGAATTAATTTTCTTTTGCAAAACTTACAAACAACATAGCAACATAGGATTGGGTTGGAATAACATTCATACTAATATCATCCAACTAAATTAAATGATCCATCTCTTCTAATTTAAAGGTACCATCACTTCAGATTGCAGTCCTTGCCAAAGGATAATCCATGGATTAAACTGCCTAAAATAGGATTATTGACGGAACAAACAGGCTTTATTTCATTGTATGATACGGCGTCAGTCAAAAATCTCTTAGAACAAAACTAGTTACCTCAAAATTTGACAAAAAAACTTACTATATACATGCTAAAGGCCTCGTTGCTAAAAACGAGTACTTAGTCATCATTAATATTTAGCTTCTTGTAGCTTCCAAGCAGGTTTGCCAATGCTAATTTTGATTCTCTCAACGTATTCACGCTACTGTTGAGGTTCTTTCTTTTTATGAGGATCGCTGGACTTTCTTCCAGTACATGTTCGATCGTATGCAAACCTTGATCAGTCACTTCTTTCACAATCTCAGCCACAATTTCATTTTTAACCAATTTGTGTGAAATGAACCGAAGATGGAGTGGAATCTGATCCCCTATCCTCGTTCTTACCACGTTCCAATAAGCAATAAGACTGATTTTCAATTCGAAGGCTGCACCAATGAGATCACTTTCCTTTGGAACTTCATCCAAATTAATTTCTCCCATACCCTCGATGGTCATTGTCGACCATTTTTCTTCGATGGCAGTAACGAATACCTTCTTCTTTTCTTGCAGAGAAGACTGTGTCGTTGAGTAGTTGGTACTCAAGGAGAGAACTATGCTTTTCTCCATCTCCATCATCTCTTCAACGTACTGAATGCATTCATTTTTTTTCTCTCTCTATGAGGGCTTGAAAAGCTTTTTTTGAAGCGGACTGAAGCTTGGGGTATCTTTCTGTTTGAATATCTATCACACGACATATGACTTTGTCCAGATATTCGCACACATCAATGGCTAAGTTTCTGCTTATCTCAAAGACAGAGTCTATATGTTTCTTCAGCAGAGTCATGAAAGCAGGATGAGGTAAGAAGTTCGGAAGTGTTATGCCCTGTGCCTCTTCCAATAATGCTAATTCCTCATACAGAAAATGATTTCCTGATGCTTTTCTCTCTTTCAAGAGATCACAAAA
This sequence comes from Pinus tabuliformis, assembly GCA_031772625.1. Taxonomy (NCBI): domain Eukaryota; kingdom Viridiplantae; phylum Streptophyta; class Pinopsida; order Pinales; family Pinaceae; genus Pinus; species Pinus tabuliformis. Next base: position 66,211,584 of record CM062806.1, read on the forward strand.
ATAACTCTTGAATTTCCTGCTTAGGCAAGGAGCGCAATGCATTTCAGCCTCATCCTCGAAATCCTCAAATTCACCCATCAAAGTAATCTTGTTTAAGATACCTCTAATGGCATCCATCATTTTCATAAACTCAACCATTGCCTCAGCAGAATTAGAAAAATGACGAGGTAATGCATTCAGCTGTGACTGTCTACTGGAAAGTGTAATATCGATTTTTTTCACAACATCTGGAAGGCAATTCCGAATTCCCATTGGTTGAATGTGCATAAGCTTTTCTGCCAACACGGGTAACACGGGTATTCCCACCTGTTGAAGTCGTAATTTCAACGCAGCCGCACGTACTACCCCAAAACCACCACAGTGAAACCACAAACCGCCCAGAGCATATCGCACCGCTTTTGTGTAAAAGCTGTTTCCGTATTTTTGACTCCGATAAGATATGGTGCAGACGCGTGTCACTCGCCTGACATCAGCCAACGTAATTTATCGGAAGCTAAAGTTATGTAGCATGAAGCCTTCCGATATCTATCTCCACCGTTTGATCTGCTCCACCATTTTTGTCCGTTGATTGATTGAAGATGCATACGAGCCTATATTAAAAGCCTTGCGTGGAGTGAATTCAATTTTGTGTTGACCGCCAATAATAATGTAGTTAATGTGCCCGTAGAAGTATTGGTAGGTGATTTAAATTTTAATGTTTTTATATGTATCGGAGGTATGGTGCATTTAAAGAAAGGCATGGGTGTTAAAAATATTTACGGCACGTAAAAGTAATTGTGTTTTTTTTATTTTGTTTTCAAAAAATGAAAAGGGCTCGTGCATTGACTATTGTAAAAGGAACGAAGGAGAAAAACGTGCTCTGCATCTTTGTTTTGTTTGGCACATGGGATATAAGGTTTTTGTTGTTGGCCATCGAAAAATATAGGTGTAGCGAAAAACCATGTGTGGTTTTGCACAGCAGTGCACAAAGAAAATGGTGGACCGCATTTGTATGTATATGCAAAATTTTATTACAGCAGTAAAGTGTTTTTCACAGCAGTGAATGTAAAAGGGGATTTACAGCAGTAAACCCAGCTCATTGAATTCTCACGTGAAAACAGAGTAAATGTTTTTTTTGTTGAATGTATTTTTGTGGTGAATCCCTCTCAGAAAAAGAGGATGAAGTTTGTATCAGTTTTTAATGAATAGAATGTTTTATGATGGTGAAATACTCTGTCTCTCAGTGAATTTTTTTTAAGTCTTCCTGTGCACAAAAAGATCCTGGAGTAAAGTAAAACAGAGCATTGCCTCTGTGTTTTATTTTCTTGGTTTTTGGTATTTTCCCCATTAAAAATACCCAACAGTGGTATCAGAGCAGGCTCAGGCTCTTTAAAGAAGTTAAAGAAGCTGAAGAGAGAAGGTTTGTTGCTGCAGCAAAACTTCTCAAGCAGACAGAAGACTCAGACAACAAAGGATTCAGGTATTCCAAAACTTTTTTTTGTGTTGCTGAAAGAGCAGTCAGTTCTTTTAAATACACAGTCTAGGAATGGCCAGCACAAGCACTGGTATGGGTATGTTTAGTACCCGGCTCCCACAGTTTAATGGGAAGAACTATGACTACTGGTCAATAACTATGAAAGCCTTGCTTGCTTCCCAAGACTTATGGGAAATAGTTGAAGATGGTTTTGAAGAACCAGCAGATGAAACTGAGTTCAATGCATTAACTCAGGGAGAGAAGGATCTGCTGAAGAGCAATAGGAAGAAGGATTCAAAAGCCCGTGTGTTGTTGTATCTAGCAGTAGACCAGAGTATGTTTCCAAGGTTAGCAGTAGCTAAGACAGCCAATGAAGCATGGCAAACCCTCAAGACAGCCTATCAAGGCATGGAGAGAGTGAAGACAGCAAAACTACAATTGCTGAGAAAGGATTTTGAGAACTTGAACATGGAGGAGTCAGATAACATTGACTCATTCTTCACTCATGTGATTGGTGTAATCACACAAATGAGAACTCATGGAGAAACCATTGAAGATAGAAGGATTGTGGAGAAAATATTGAGGGTCTTACCCTCAAGGTTTGATGCCATAGTCACCACCATTGAAGAGACAAAGGATCTCTCAAACTATTCAGTTGATGAGCTACATGCATCACTGATAACACATGAGCAGAGGTTGAGTAGGAATGAAAACTCATCTCTTGAGAAAGCCTTCAAGACCCAGATGTCCTTTGGAAGAGGAAGAGGTCAAGGCAGAGGAAACAGAAGAGGAAGAGGCAGAAGCCAGAACAATGGTGGAAGGAACAGAGCATCAAATGCACAAGGAAAAGGCAACAATCCAAATCAGAACCAAGGTCAAGGCAGCAGCCAACAAGGAGGACAACATCATGCTCAAGGACAAAGGTATGATAAATCTAATGTTCAATGCTATTATTGCAAAAAGTATGGACATTATGCTAGTGATTGTAGAAAGAAACAGCATGATATGAACAACAGACAAAATGCAAATGTTACAAGAGAAAACAGCAGTCAAGAAAATGTCATGTTAGCTTGTAACATGGCTGAAACACATAGTGAGGACATATGGTTTTTAGAATCAGGTTGCAGCAACCATATGACAGGGAATATAGCCCTCTTTTCAGCCTTAAATCAGAACTTGAAGTCAGAGGTCACACTAGGAACTGATAGTAAAGTGTCTGTTATGGGAAAAGGGGAGGTAAAAATATTTACAAAACAAGGAGAAAGGAAAACCATAGCAGATGTCTACTATGTCCCTGGAATGAGATGTAACCTATTGAGTGTTGGACAGCTTATCCAAAAGGGTTACAATGTTTACTTTGTAAATGATGTGTGCACCATCATGGATATACCACCCAGCAAAAGATGCATTGCTGAAGTGAAGATGACAAGGAACAGGATGTTCCCTCTCCGGATCAGGGCAGACATGAAGAACAAAAGGGAAATGGCAGCAGTCACCCAAGAGGCCTTCCAAAGCGTGCCAAAGGATGAGAACTAGTTATGGCACTTGAGATTCGGGCATCTAAATTTTGGAGGTCTAAATCTATTAAGCAGAAAAGGAATGGTAAAAGGATTACCATTGATAGAGAAACCGGACAGCCTATGTGAAGGCTGCATTTTGGGCAAACAACATAGAGAAAGTTTTCCATCAGGGAAGAGCATAAGGGCAAAGGCACCCTTAGAGATTATCCACTCAGATTTGTGTGGACCAATGCAAGCTCCATCATTAGCTGGCAGCCTATATTTCTTGACATTCATTGATGATTTTACAAGAAAGACTTGGATATATTTCCTCAAGAACAAAAGTGAAGTCTTTGAGAAATTCCAAAATTTCAAAGCACTTGTGGAGAACCAAAGTGGGCTGCACATAAAAGTATTGAGAACTGATAGAGGAGGTGAGTATATCTCAAATGAATTCCTAAAGTTTTGTAGAGAAAATGGAATACATAAACAGTTCACAACTCGGTACACCCCACAGCAAAATGGAGTTGCTGAAAGGAAAAACAGAACCATCATGGAGATGGCAAGGAGCATGTTGAAGGCAAAGCATTTGCCAAATGAGTATTGGGCTGAAGCTGTACATTGTGCAGTTTATATATTGAACAGGTGTCCTACAAAAGCAGTCTTGAACAAAGTGCCAGAAGAGGCATGGAGTGGGAAAAAGCAAGGAGCCACCCACATGAGAGTTTTTGGATGTGTGGCTTATGCACACATTCCAGATCAGCTAAGGAAGAAGTTGGACAGCAAAGGGGAGAAATGCATCTTCATTGGATACAGTGATGAATCCAAAGCCTACAGGCTGTACATTCCATCTACCAAGAAGTTCTTTGTCAGCAGGGATGTTCAATTCATTGAAGAGGAAGCTTGGGATGGAAGCATAGAGAAAACAGTGAATGTCAAAAACTGTTTGTCTCATGATGAAGATGATGAGGAGGTGGCTGAGATACATCCCCAAACAACAGCGCCAACACAAGGACAGCAAGGGACACCATTGAGGACAACACAAGGACAGCAAGGTACACCATTAAGGATCAATGAGAGTGCTTCTCCAAGCACACCACAAGGAGGAAATTCAAGTGCATCATCAAGCACTTGCACACCAAATGAAAGAGGTAAGAAGTTCAGAAACTTAAGTGATATTTATGATGAAGGAATGAATTCCTTATTTGCCCTGTATTGTCATGTTGATGATCCTATTCATTTCGAAGATGCAATTAAAGATAGGAAATGGTTAGAAGCTATGGATGAGGAGATGAATGCCATAGAGAGAAACAAAACATGGGATTTGGTTGAGTTACCAAAAGGCAAAGAAGTCATTGGTGTGAAATGGGTCTACAAGACCAAGAGAAATGCTGAAGGCAAGATTGAAAGGCATAAGGCAAGGCTGGTTGTCAAAGGCTACAAGCAGCAGTATGGGAGAGATTATGAGGAGACTTTCGCCCTGGTTGCAAGAATGGAAATAATGAGAGCAGTGCTGTCCATAGCAGCTCAAAACAAATGGAAAGTCTACCAAATGGACGTGAAGTCAGCATTCCTAAATGGAGTGTTAAATGAAGAGGTTTATGTGGAACAGCCTCTTGGATATGAGAAGAAAGGAGAAGAGCACAAAGTGTGCAGATTGAAGAAAGCTCTTTATGGGCTGAAGCAAGCGCCAAGAGCATGGTACACCAGGATAGATTCATATCTATTGGATAATGAATTTGACAAATGTGAAGGAGAACCCACAGTCTACATCAAGGAAAAGGATGGTAAAATTTTAATTGTTGTCTTGTATGTGGATGATATTATTTTCACTAGAAATGATATTTATCTTATTGAGAATTTTAAATCAGTCATGAAGAATGAATTTGAAATGACTGACATGGGTTTGTTGAGATACTTCTTAGGCATAGAAGTAGATCAAAATGAAAAAGGAATTTTTATATCTCAAGCAAGATATGTAAATCAAGTTTTGGACATATTTAACATGCAAGAATGCAAGGCAGCCATCACTCCCACTGTAATGGGATTAAAGCTCAGCAGAGAGGACAACAGCAAGGATTTTGATCCAAGCTTGTATAAAAGCATTGTGGGCAGCCTTATGTATTTAACAGCAACTAGGCCTGATTTAATGTATGCTGTTAGTTTAATTTCCAGATTCATGGAGAGGCCAAAGGAGGCACATTGGCAGGCAGCAAAGAGAATTTTGAGGTATGTCAAAGGTACCAAAATGTTTGGAATTTTATATAACGTCTCAGAACATTCAGATTTGGTTGGATACACTGACAGTGATTGGGCTGGAAGTGTAGATGATCGGAAAAGCACTTCCGGTTATGTTTTTCATATGGGTTCAGGAGCCATTTCATGGGCTTCTAAGAAGCAGTCCATTGTAGCATTGTCTACAGCAGAGGCTGAATATGTGGCAGCTACAGCAGCAGCATGTCAAGCAGTGTGGATGAGAAGAATGTTGAGAAGCTTAGGCCAAGAGCAGGCAAAAGCGACAGTGATCTTTTGTGACAATAGCTCAGCTATTGCATTGTCAAAGAATTCAGTGTTTCATAAGAGAACGAAACACATTGATACAAGGTTTCACTACATCAGAGAATTGGTGAACAATGGAGAAATTGTCCTAGAACATTGCAGGAATCAAAAACAGGTTGTAGACATCTTGACAAAGCCACTGGATCAGAAAAGCTTTGAATTTTTGAGGAAGTGTCTCGGTATGACCGAATGCCCAACTGTTGAAATTAAAGGGGAGTGTTGAAGTCGTAATTTCAACGCAGCCGCACGTACTACCCCAAAACCACCACAGTGAAACCACAAACCGCCCAGAGCATATCGCACCGCTTTTGTGTAAAAGCTGTTTTCGTATTTTTGACTCCGATAAGATATGGTGCAGACGCGTGTCACTCGCCTGACATCAGCCAACGTAATTTATCGGAAGCTAAAGTTATGTAGCATGAGGCCTTCCGATATCTATCTCCGTCGTTTGATCTGCTCCACCATTTTCGTCTGTTGATTGATTGAAGATGCATACGAGCCTATATTAAAAGCCTTGCGTGGAGTGAATTCAATTTTGTGTTGACCCAATAATAATGTAGTTAATGTGCCCGTAGAAGTATTGGTAGGTGATTTAAATTTTAATGTTTTTATATGTATCAGAGGTATGGTGCATTTAAAGAAAGGCATGGGTGTTAAAAATATTTACGGCACGTAAAAGTAATTGTGTTTTTTTTATTTTGTTTTCAAAAAATGAAAAGGGCTCGTGCATTGACTATTGTAAAAGGAACGAAGGAGAAAAATGTGCTCTGCATCTTTGTTTTGTTTGGCACATGGGATATAAGGTTTTTGTTGTTGGCCATCGAGAAATATAGGTGTAGCGAAAAACCATGTGTGGTTTTGCACAGCAGTGCACAAAGAAAATGGTGGAGCGCATTTGTATGTATATGCAAAATTTTATTACAGCAGTAAAGTGTTTTTCACAGCAGTGAATGTAAAAGGGGATTTACAGCAGTAAACCCATCTCATTGAATTCTCACGTGAAAACAGAGTAAATGTTTTTTTTGTTGAATGTATTTTTGTGGTGAATCCCTCTCAGAAAAAGAGGATGAAGTTTGTATCAATTTTTAATGAATAGAATGTTTTATGATGGTGAAATACTCTGTCTCTCAGTGAATGTTTTTTTAAGTCTTCCTGTGCACAAAAAGATCCTGGAGTAAAGTAAAACAGAGCATTGCCTCTGTGTTTTATTTTCTTGGTTTTTGGTATTTTCCCCATTAAAAATACCCAACAGTGGTATCAGAGCAGGCTCAGGCTCTTTAAAGAAGTTAAAGAAGCTGAAGAGAGAAGGTTTGTTGCTGCAGCAAAACTTCTCAGGCAGACAGAAGACTCAGACAACAAAGGATTCAGGTATTCCAAAAGTTTTTTTTGTGTTGCTGAAAGAGCAGTCAGTTGTTTTAAATACACAGTCTAGGAATGGCCAGCACAAGCACTGGTATGGGTATGTTTAGTACCCAGCTCCCACAGTTTAATGGGAAGAAATATGACTACTGGTCAATAACTATGAAAGCCTTGCTTGCTTCCCAAGACTTATGGGAAATAGTTGAAGATGGTTTTGAAGAACCAGCAGATGAAACTGAGTTCAATGCATTAACTCAGGGAGAGAAGGATCTGCTGAAGAGCAATAGGAAGAAGGATTCAAAAGCCCGTGTGTTGTTGTATCTAGCAGTAGACCAGAGTATGTTTCCAAGGTTAGCAGTAGCTAAGACAGCCAATGAAGCATGGCAAACCCTCAAGACAGCCTATCAAGGCATGGAGAGAGTGAAGACAGCAAAACTACAATTGCTGAGAAAGGATTTTGAGAACTTGAACATGAAGGAGTCAGATAACATTGACTCATTCTTCACTCATGTGATTGGTGTAATCACACAAATGAGAACTCATGGAGAAACCATTGAAGATAGAAGGATTGTGGAGAAAATATTGAGGGTCTTACCCTCAAGGTTTGATGCCATAGTCACCACCATTGAAGAGACAAAGGATCTCTCAAACTATTCAGTTGATGAGCTACATGCATCACTGATAACACATGAGCAGAGGTTGAGTAGGAATGAAAACTCATCTCTTGAGCAAGCATTCAAGACCCAGGTGTCCTTTGGAAGAGGAAGAGGTCAAGGCAGAGGAAACAGAAGAGGAAGAGGCAGAAGCCAGAACAGAGGTGGAAGGAACAGAGCATCAAATGCACAAGGAAAAGGCAGCAATCCAAATCAGAACCAAGGTCAAGGCAGCAGCCAACAAGGAGGACAACATCATGCTCAAGGAAAAAGGTATGATAAATCTAATGTTCAATGCTATTATTGCAAAAAGTATGGACATTATGCTAGTGATTGTAGAAAGAAACAGCATGATATGAACAACAGACAAAATGCAAATGTTACAAGAGAAAACAGCAGTTAAGAAAATGTCTTGTAGGAATTTACAGGGTAAGTTCCACAGAAAGAATACCAAAAGGACACCGCTCACAACCAGATCTCAAATCAATACACCAGTATTTTTGACGTGGTTAAAACCCTCAGAGTGCAAGGAGGGAAACAGTCCACGGCCTGTCCCAACGTGGGTACTACAGGCAATTTATTAATCAAAGAATGAAAATTTACATAAGCTTCTCTCATGCACGGATTACCCGAACAATGACCCTCCATGCGCTTTAAATAGAACTCATGGACCAATCGGGTGTCAAGCCACGGGTCAAGTGTCGGTAATACCGAGGTGAGAGTGAACCGTCGGATCACTACATATCGTGACCGTCGGATTGTAAGTTACAATATGTACAACGGTAAAGAAACACACTTTACCTAACTCTGACCTAACTCTATACTAGACCAAGTTGAACTTAACTATATCCTATGTGTCGGAATATCCTAACATCCCCCCTTAAGAACAACTTGGGATAGGATTGAAGGATTTACAAATATGACACAATAGGAGAAGGAAGGAGGCACTAGAGCCTATCCCCCCTTAGTGACAACTTCCTGAACTCCAAGCATATATCGAAGTTTAGTGAACTTCGCCTCTGTGAGAGCCTTTGTGAAGATGTCTGCAACCTGATCATCTGTTGGACAATATTGCACTTCAAGAACATGGTCATGAATGAGCTTTCTGATGAAGTGCATGTGTAGTTCAATGTGTTTGCTGCGCTGATGCTGTACTGGATCTTTGCATAGTTGAATGGCACTTTGATTATCACACCAAAGTGTGGTTGGATGCTGCTGCTCAAAGCCAAACTCTGATAGGATCTGACGAAGCCACAAGGCTTCCTTACTAGCTTCCACGACACCATGATACTCTGCTTCTGCTGACGAAAGAGAAATGGCAGCCTGTTTCTTACAAGCCCATGTAATAGGTCCTGAACCAAGAGTGAAGACATAACTGGCAGTAGACTTCCGATCATCAAGGTCACCAGCCCAATCAGAATCAGTGAAACCAACTAACAGAGGAGCTGCTTTGGCACTGTAATGAATCCCAAACTGTACTGTACCTCGAACATAACGAAGTATTCTTTTAGCTGCTTTCCAATGACTTTCACGGGGGTTTTGCATAAAACGAGCAACAAGGCCAACAGCAAAGGAAAGATCAGGACGAGTATGGGTTAAATACAAGAGTTTTCCGACAAGTTGACGGTATAAGGTAGCATCAACTTCAGGAGAAGTACAAGAGACTGAAAGTTTGACTCCAGACTGAAAGGGAGAAGGGGCTGGCTTACAGTCTTCCATGTGAAAATGACGAAGAATATCACAAGCATACTTGGACTGGGAAAGGAAAATACCCTCTTGGGATTGCAAGACTTGAAGACCGAGAAAATAGTGTAAGTGTCCTAAGTCTGTCATTTCAAATTTCCTTTTAAGGCTGGACTTCACATGGTTTATAAGGTTGGGATCACTACCAGTAAGAATAAGATCATCAACATAAAGAACAAGGATGATAAGAGAGTTGCCCACTTTCTTGGTGTAGACAGTATTGTCAGAATGACACCTAGAAAAGCCAGATTCTAAAAGAAAGCTATCCATTTTGGCATACCAAGCCCGAGGAGCTTGCTTGAGGCCATAAAGGGATTTCTTAAGTCGACAAACAAGGCTGGAGTCTGTTTGTATGAAGCCAATGGGTTGTTCCATATAGATTTCTTCCTGCAAGTCCCCATGCAAGAAGGCAGATTTAACATCCATTTGATGGACTTCCCATTTTAAAGAGGCAGCAAGGGAAAGAACAAGGCGGATAGAGTTCATTTTGGCAACAGGGGAGAAGGTTTCAGTGTAGTCAATGCCTTCGACCTGTGAAAAGCCCTTAGCAACGAGACGAGCTTTATGTTTATCAACTTTCCCATCTGGTCCATACTTGGTTCTGTAAACCCATTTACATCTAACAAGTTTGCGTCCCTTTGGTAGAGGAACAAGATCCCATGTATCATTTGTCATTAATGAATGATATTCTTCATTCATAGCTGCTTCCCAATGTGGATGGCCTGAAGCTTCTGCAAAAGTGTCAGGATCATGATTTACTGGAGCTTGATCCAGTAAAGAAGAGGCTCTTTCAAACTGAGAACGTGTACGTCGCTGATCTGTAGGATCACCGGCAAGATCACCTGCTGCATCTCGAGTAGCACGGACCCATCTCGGAAGTTGAGGATCCTGAGAAGGTGGGGGAGGATTATCATCCTCGCTTTCATCATCTGAAGAAGAAGTGTTTTCAAAGATAGAAGAGATAGGAAGAGGTGGCACATCCGCCGGACTAGGCTCGCAGGCCGATTTATTTTCATCAAATTTTACATCTCTTCTAATGATAACATTTTTGGACTTAAATGGAATAAGTCTATAACCTTTTACATCTTCAGAATATCCAACAAAAGTACATTTCTCACTCTTAGGTTCTAAAGCTTTATGCTTTTCATCTGGAATATGGGCCCATGCTTCACTTCCAAACACACGAAAGTGACTTACATCTGGTTTAATGGAACTCCAAGCTTCTTCTGGAGTGATATTCTCTAGAACCTTAGTAGGAGTGCGATTGATTATATAATTTGCACAATTAATTGCTTCGGCCCAAAAACTAAGACTGAGTCCTTTAGATTGCAGCATACAATTAGCCATTTCCTTTAAGGTGCGATTTTTCCTTTCAGCTACACCATTTTGTTGTGGAGTGTATGGAACAGTATGTTGCATTTGAATTCCATTTTCGGTGCAAAAGTTGATGAATGTGTTTTTAACATATTCTCCACCATTATCAGTTCTTAGCTTAAGGATTTGATGTCCAGATTGTTTTTCAACAAAGGCTTTGAAGGCCAAGAAAGTGTTAAATACTTCACTCTTGAGTTTTAAGAAGTATACCCAAGTGCGTCTGGAGAAATCATCAATGAAAGTTAAGAAGTACTTGCAGCCAGAGAATGAAGCAACAGGAAGAGGACCACATAAATCACTGTGCACAAGCTGTAAAGGGGCTGAGGCGTGCCAAGAGGCACGTTTGTCAAAACTGTCCTGATGATGTTTTCCGAGTACACATCCGGAACAAACACCATCTCTGCAAGATACCATAGGAAGACCTGTCACCATATTTTCTTTACATAGATGCTGAAGGGAGCGATAGTTTAAGTGACCAAATCGCTCATGGCAAAGTTTGCTCACTTCATCATTATGAGCAACAAATACTGAGGGAAGATTGGATGACCCAAAGTTGTGAAACTTATACAACCTTTTGGAATCATCAGCAAGACCAGTAGCTAGAATCTGTTTAGGATCTTTTAGATCCTTGATTACAACATCATGAGGTGAAAATTCAACAATTTTACCTTCACCTGAATGAGTTATCTGATAGATAGATAGAAGGTTGCAGGATAACTTCACAAAGGCTCTCACAGAGGCGAAGTTCACTAAACTTCGATATATGCTTGGAGTTCAGGAAGTTGTCACTAAGGGGGGATAGGCTCTAGTGCCTCCTTCCTTCTCCTATTGTGTCATATTTGTAAATCCTTCAATCCTATCCCAAGTTGTTCTTAAGGGGGGATGTTAGGATATTCCGACACATAGGATATAGTTAAGTTCAACTTGGTCTAGTATAGAGTTAGGTCAGAGTTAGGTAAAGTGTGTTTCTTTACCGTTGTACATATTGTAACTTACAATATGACGGTCACGATATGTAGTGATCCGACGGTTCACTCTCACCTCGGTATTACCGACACTTGACCCGTGGCTTGACACCCGATTGGTCCATGAGTTCTATTTAAAGCGCATGGAGGGTCATTGTTCGGGTAATCCGTGCATGAGAGAAGCTTATGTAAATTTTCATTCTTTGATTAATAAATTGCCTGTAGTACCCACGTTGGGACAGGCCGTGGACTGTTTCCCTCCTTGCACTCTGAGGGTTTTAACCACGTCAAAAATACTGGTGTATTGATTTGAGATCTGGTTGTGAGCGGTGTCCTTTTGATGATCGGAAGTCTACTGCCGGTTATGTCTTCACTCTTGGTTCAGGACCTATTACATGGGCTTGTAAGAAACAGGCTGTCATTTCTCTTTCGTCAGCAGAAGCAGAGTATCGTGGTGCCGTGGAAGCTAGTAAGGAAGCCTTGTGGCTTCGTCAGATCCTATCAGAGTTTGGCTTTGAGCAGCAGCATCCAACCACACTTTGGTGTGATAATCAAAGTGCCATTCAACTATGCAAAGATCCAGTACAGCATCAGCGCAGCAAACACATTGAACTACACATGCACTTCATCAGAAAGCTCATTCATGACCATGTTCTTGAAGTGCAATATTGTCCAACAGATGATTAGGTTGCAGACATCTTCACAAAGGCTCTCACAGAGGCGAAGTTCACTAAACTTCGATATATGCTTGGAGTTCAGGAAGTTGTTACTAAGGGGGGATAGGCTCTAGTGCCTCCTTCCTTCTCCTATTGTGTCATATTTGTAAATCCTTCAATCCTATCCCAAGTTGTTCTTAAGGGGGGATGTTAGGATATTCCAACACATAGGATACCATGTGGAGGTTTGCCGTTACACCAAAACCCGCAGGTGTTGGTAAACATTAACAGCCAGTAACTAGGATTCCCAGGGTGGAAATTACAGATTCTATAGAGGTGCAGTGATTCTTTCAACACCCCCCTCAAACGCAACTTTGGGGAATCGAACCTGAGTCCAAGCTCTGATACCATGTAGGAATTTACAGGGTAAGTTCCACATAAAAAATACCAAAAGGACACCGCTCACAACCAGATCTCAAATCAATACACCAGTATTTTTGACGTGGTTAAAACCCTCAGAGTGCAAGGAGGGAAACAGTCCACGGCCTGTCCCAACGTGGGTACTACAGGCAATTTATTAATCAAAGAATGAAAATTTACATAAGCTTCTCTCATGCACGGATTACCCGAACAATGACTCTCCATGCGCTTTAAATAGAACTCATGGACCAATCGGGTGTCAAGCCACGGGTCAAGTGTCAGTAATACCGAGGTGAGAGTGAACCGTCGGATCACTACATATCGTGACCGTCGAATTGTAAGTTACAATATGTACAACGGTAAAGAAACACACTTTACCTAACTCTGACCTAACTCTATACAAGACCAAGTTGAACTTAACTATATCCTATGTGTCGGAATATCCTAACAGTAACATGGCTGAAACACATAGTGAGGACATATGGTTTTTAGACTCAGGTTGCAACAACCATATGACAGGGAATATAGCCCTCTTTTCAGCCTTAAATCAGAACTTGAAGTCAGAGGTCACACTAGGAACTGATAGTAAAGTGTCTGTTATGGGAAAAGGGGAGGTAAAAATATTTACAAAACAAGGAGAAAGGAAAACCATAGCAGATGTCTACTATGTCCCCGGAATGAGATGTAACCTATTGAGTGTTGGACAGCTTATCCAAAAGGGTTACAATGTTTACTTTGTAAATGATGTGTGCACCATCATGGATATACCACCCAGCAAAAGATGCATTGCTGAAGTGAAGATGACAAGGAACATGATGTTCCCTCTCCGGATCAGGGCAGACATGAAGAACAAAAGGGAAATGGCAGCAGTCACCCAAGAGGCCTTCCAAAGCGTGCCAAAGGATGAGAACTGGTTATGGCACTTGAGATTCGGGCATCTAAATTTTGGAGGTCTAAATCTATTAAGCAGAAAAGGAATGGTAAAAGGATTACCATTGATAGAGAAACCGGACAGCCTATGTGAAGGCTGCATTTTGGGCAAACAACATAGAGAAAGTTTTCCATTAGGGAAGAGCATAAGGGCAAAGGCACCCTTAGAGATTATCTACTCAGATTTGTGTGGACCAATGCAAGCTCCATCATTAGCTGGCAGCCTATATTTCTTGACATTCATTGATGATTTTACAAGAAAGACTTGGATATATTTCCTCAAGAACAAAAGTGAAGTCTTTGAGAAATTCCAAAATTTCAAAGCACTTGTGGAGAACCAAAGTGGGTTGCACATAAAAGTATTGAGAACTGATAGAGGAGGTGAGTATATCTCAAATGAATTCCTAAAGTTTTGTAGAGAAAATGGAATACATAAACAGTTCACAACTCGGTACACCCCACAGCAAAATGGAGTTGCTGAAAGGAAAAACAGAACCATCATGGAGATGGCAAGGAGCATGTTGAAGGCAAAGCATTTGCCAAATGAGTATTGGGCTGAAGCTGTACATTGTGCAGTTTATATATTGAACAGGTGTCCTACAAAAGCAGTCTTGAACAAAGTGCCAGAAGAGGCATGGAGTGGGAGAAAGCAAGGAGTCACCCGCATGAGAGTTTTTGGATGTGTGGCTTATGCACACATTCCAGATCAGCTAAGGAAGAAGTTGGACAGAAAAGGGGAGAAATGCATCTTCATTGGATACAGTGATGAATCCAAAGCCTACAGGCTGTACATTCCATCTACCAAGAAGTTCTTTGTCAGCAGGGATGTTCAATTCATTGAAGAGGAAGCTTGGGATGGAAGCATAGAGAAAACAGTGAATGTCAAAAACTGTTTGTCTCATGATGAAGATGATGAGGAGGTGGTTGAGATACATCCCCAAACAACAGCGCCAACACAAGGACAGCAAGGGACACCATTGAGGCCAACACAAGGACAGCAAGGTACACCATTAAGGATCAATGAGAGTGCTTCTCCAAGCACACCACAAGGAGGAAATTCAAGTGCATCATCAAGCACTTGCACACCAAATGAAAGAGGTAAGAAGTTCAGAAACTTAAGTGATATTTATGATGAAGGAATGAATTCCTTATTTGCCCTGTATTTTCATGTTGATGATCCTATTCATTTCGAAGATGCAATTAAAGATAGGAAATGGATAGAAGCTATGGATGAGGAGATGAATGCCATAGAGAGAAACAAAACATGGGATTTGGTTGAGTTACCAAAAGGCAAAGAAGTCATTGGTGTGAAATGGGTCTACAAGACCAAGAGAAATGCTGAAGGCAAGATTGAAAGGCATAAGGCAAAGCTGGTTGTCAAAGGCTACAAGCAGCAGTATGGGAGAGATTATGAGGAGACTTTCGCCCCGGTTGCAAGAATGGAAACAGTGAGAGCAGTGCTGTCCATAGCAGCTCAAAACAAATGGAAAGTCTACCAAATGGACGTGAAGTCAGCATTCCTAAATGGAGTGTTAAATGAAGAGGTTTATGTGGAACAACCTCTTGGATATGAGAAGAAAGGAGAAGAGCACAAAGTGTGCAGATTGAAGAAAGCTCTTTATGGGCTGAAGCAAGCGCCAAGAGCATGGTACAGCAGAATAGATTCATATCTATTGGATATTGAATTTGACAAATGTGAAGGAGAACCCACAGTCTACATCAAGGAAAAGGATGGTAAAATTTTAATTGTTGTCTTGTATGTAGATGATGTTATTTTCACTGGAAATGATATTTATCTTATTGAGAATTTTAAATCAGTCATGAAGAATGAATTTGAAATGACTGACATGGGTTTGTTGAGATACTTCTTAGGCATAGAAGTAGATCAAAATGAAAAAGGAATTTTTATATCTCAAGCAAGATATGTAAATCAAGTTTTGGACAGATTTAACATGCAAGAATGCAAGGCAGCCATCACTCCCACTGTAATGGGATTAAAGCTCAGCAGAGAGGACAACAGCAAGGATTTTGATCCAAGCTTGTATAAAAGCATTGTGGGCAGCCTTATGTATTTAACAGCAACTAGGCCTGATTTAATGTATGTTGTTAGTTTAATTTCCAGATTCATGGAGAGGCCGAAGGAGGCACATTGGCAGGCAGCAAAGCAAAGAGAATTTTGAGGTATGTCAAAGGTACCAAAATGTTTGGAATTTTATATAATGTCTCAGAACATTCAGATTTGGTTGGATACACTGACAGTGATTGGGCTGGAAGTGTAGATGATCGGAAAAGCACTTCCGGTTATGTTTTTCATATGGGTTCAGGAGCCATTTCATGGGCTTCTAAGAAGCAGTCCATTGTAGCATTGTCTACAGCAGAGGCTGAATATGTGGCAGCTACAGCAGCAGCATGTCAAGCAGTGTGGATGAGAAGAATGTTGAGAAGCTTAGGCCAAGAGCAGGCAAAAGCGACAGTGATCTTTTGTGACAATAGCTCAGCTATTGCATTGTCAAAGAATTCAGTGTTTCATAAGAGAACGAAACACATTGATACAAGGTTTCACTACATCAGAGAATTGGTGAACAATGGAGAAATTGTCATAGAAAATTGCAGGACTCAAGAACAGGTTGCAGACATCTTGACAAAGCCACTGGATCAGAAAAGCTTTGAATTTTTGAGGAAGTGTCTCGGTATGACCGAATGCCCAGCTGTTGAAATTAAAGGGGAGTGTTGAAGTCGTAATTTCAACGCAGCCGCACGTACTACCCCAAAACCACCACAGTGAAACCACAAACCGCCCAGAGCATATCGCACCGCTTTTGTGTAAAAGCTATTTCCGTATTTTTGACTTCGATAAGATATGGTGCAGACGCGTGTCACTCCCCTGACATCAGCCAACGTAATTTATCGGAAGCTAAAGTTCTGTAGCATGAGGCCTTCCGATATCTATCTCCGTCGTTTGATCTGCTCCACCATTTCCGTCCGTTGATTGATTGAAGATGCATACGAGCCTATATTAAAAGCCTTGCGTGGAGTGAATTCAATTTTGTGTTGACCCAATAATAATGTAGTTAATGTGCCCTTAGAAGTATTGGTAGGTGATTTAAATTTTAATGTTTTTATATGTATCGGAGGTATGGTGCATTTAAAGAAAGGCATGGGTGTTAAAAATATTTACGGCACGTAAAAGTAATTGTGTTTTTTTTATTTTGTTTTCAAAAAATGAAAAGGGCTCGTGCATTGACTATTGTAAAAGGAACGAAGGAGAAAAACGTGCTCTGCATCTTTGTTTTGTTTGGCACATGGGATATAAGGTTTTTGTTGTTGGCCATCGAAAAATATAGGTGTAGCGAAAAACCATGTGTGGTTTTGCACAGCAGTGCACAAAGAAAATGGTGGAGCGCATTTGTATGTATATGCAAAATTTTATTACAGCAGTAAAGTGTTTTTCACAGCAGTGAATGTAAAAGGGGATTTACAGCAGTAAACCCATCTCATTGAATTCTCATGTGAAAACAGAGTAAATGTTTTTTTTGTTGAATGTATTTTTGTGGTGAATCCCTCTCAGAAAAAGAGGATGAAGTTTGTATCAGTTTTTAATGAATAGAATGTTTTATGATGGTGAAATACTCTGTCTCTCAGTGAATTTTTTTTTAAGTCTTCCTGTGCACAAAAAGATCCTGGAGTAAAGTAAAACAGAGCATTGCCTCTGTGTTTTATTTTCTTGGTTTTTGGTATTTTCCCCATTAAAAATACCCAACAGTGGTATCAGAGCAGGCTCAGGCTCTTTAAAGAAGTTAAATAAGCTGAAGAGAGAAGGTTTGTTGCTGCAGCAAAACTTCTCAGGCAGACAGAAGACTCAGACAACAAAGGATTCAGGTATTCCAAAAGTTTTTTTTGTGTTGCTGAAAGAGCAGTCAGTGGTTTTAAATACACAGTCTAGGAATGGCCAGCACAACCACTGGTATGGGTATGTTTAGTACCCAGCTCCCACAGTTTAATGGGAAGAACTATGACTACTGGTCAATAACTATGAAAGCCTTGCTTGCTTCCCAAGACTTATGGGAAATAGTTGAAGATGGTTTTGAAGAACCAGCAGATGAAACTGAGTTCAATGCATTAACTCAGGGAGAGAAGGATCTGCTGAAGAGCAATAGGAAGAAGGATTCAAAAGCCCGTGTGTTGTTGTATCTAGCAGTAGACCAAAGTATGTTTCCAAGGTTAGCAGTAGCTAAGACAGCCAATGAAGCATGGCAAACCCTCAAGACAGCCTATCAAAGCATGGAGAGAGTGAAGACAACAAAACTACAATTGCTGAGAAAGGATTTTGAGAACTTGAACATGAAGGAGTCAGATAACATTGACTCATTCTTCACTCATGTGATTGGTGTAATCACACAAATGAGAACTCATGGAGAAACCATTGAAGATAGAAGGATTGTGGAGAAAATATTGAGGGTCTTACCCTCAAGGTTTGATGCCATAGTCACCACCATTGAAGAGACAAAGGATCTCTCAAACTATTCAGTTGATGAGCTACATGCATCACTGATAACACATGAGCAGAGGTTGAGTAGGAATGAAAACTCATCTCTTGAGCAAGCCTTCAAGACCCAGATGTCCTTTGGAAGAGGAAGAGGTCAAGGCAGAGGAAACAGAAGAGGAAGAGGCAGAAGCCAGAACAGAGGTGGAAGGAACAGAGCATCAAATGCACAAGGAAACGGCAACAATCCAAATTAGAACCAAGGTCAAGGCAGCAGCCAACAAGGAGGACAACATCATGCTCAAGGACAAAGGTATGATAAATCTAATGTTCAATGCTATTATTGCAAAAAGTATGGACATTGTGCTAGTGATTGTAGAAAGAAACAGCATGATATGAACAACAGACAAAATGCAAATGTTACAAGAGAAAACAGCAGTCAAGAAAATGTCTTGTTAGCTTGTAACATGGCTGAAACACATAGTGAGGACATATGGTTTTTAGACTCAGGTTGTAGCAACCATATGACAGGGAATATAGCCCTCTTTTCAGCCTTAAATCAGAACTTGAAGTCAGAGGTCACACTAGGAACTCATAGTAAAGTGTCTGTTATGGGAAAAGGGGAGGTAAAAATATTTACAAAACAAGGAGAAAGGAAAACCATAGCAGATGTCTACTATGTCCCCGGAATGAGATGTAACCTATTGAGTGTTGGACAGCTTATCCAAAAGGGTTACAATGTTTACTTTGTAAATGATGTGTGCACCATCATGGATATACCACCCAGCAAAAGATGCATTGCTGAAGTGAAGATGACAAGGAACAGGATGTTCCCTCTCTGGATCAGGGCAGACATGAAGAACAAAAGGGAAATGGCAGCAGTCACCCAAGAGGCCTTCCAAACCGTGCCAAAGGATGAGAACTAGTTATGGCACTTGAGATTCGGGCATCTAAATTTTGGAGGTCTAAATCTATTAAGCAGAAAAGGAATGGTAAAAGGATTACCATTGATAGAGAAACCGGATAGCCTATGTGAAGGCTGCATTTTGGGCAAACAACATAGAGAAAGTTTTCCATCAGGGAAGAGCATAAGGGCAAAGGCACCCTTAGAGATTATCCACTCAGATTTGTGTGGACCAATGCAAGCTCCATCATTAGCTGGCAGCCTATATTTCTTGACATTCATTGATGATTTTACAAGAAAGACTTGGATATATTTCCTCAAGAACAAAAGTGAAGTCTTTGAGAAATTCCAAAATTTCAAAGCACTTGTGGAGAACCAAAGTGGGCTGCACATAAAAGTATTGAGAACTGATAGAGGAGGTGAGTATATCTCAAATGAATTCCTAAAGTTTTGTAGAGAAAATGGAATACATAAACAGTTCACAACTCGGTACACCCCACAGCAAAATGGAGTTGCTGAAAGGAAAAACAGAACCATCATGGAGATGGCAAGGAGCATGTTGAAGGCAAAGCATTTTCCAAATGACTATTGGGCTGAAGCTGTACATTGTGCAGTTTATATATTGAACCGGTGTCCTACAAAAGCAGTCTTGAACAAAGTGCCAGAAGAGGCATGGAGTGGGAGAAAGCAAGGAGTCACCCACATGAGAGTTTTTGGATGTGTGGCTTATGCACACATTCCAGATCAGCTAAGGAAGAAGTTGGACAGCAAAGGGGAGAAATGCATCTTCATTGGATACAGTGATGAATCCAAAGCCTACAAGCTGTACATTCCATCTACCAAGAAGTTCTTTGTCAGCAGGGATGTTCAATTCATTGAAGAGGAAGCTTGGGATGGAAGCATAGAGAAAACATTGAATGTCAAAAATTGTTTGTCTCATGATGAAGATGATGAGGAGCTGGCTGAGATACATCCCCAAACAACAGCGCCAACACAAGGACAGCAAGGGACACCATTGAGGACAACACAAGGACAACAAGGTACACCATTAAGGATCAATGAGAGTGCTTCTCCAAGCACACCATAAGGAGGAAATTCAAGTGCATCATCAAGCACTTGCACACGAAATGAAAGAGGTAAGAAGTTCAGAAACTTAAGTGATATTTATGATGAAGGAATGAATTCCTTATTTGCCCTGTATTGTCATGTTGATGATCCTATTCATTTCGAAGATGCAATTAAAGATAGGAAATGGATAGAAGCTATGGATGAGGAGATGAATGCCATAGAGAGAAACAAAACATGGGATTTGGTTGAGTTACCAAAAGGCAAAGAAGTCATTGGTGTGAAATGGGTCTACAAGACCAAGAGAAATGCTGAAGGCAAGATTGAAAGGCATAAGGCAAGGCTGGTTGTCAAAGGCTACAAGCAGCAGTATGGGAGAGATTATGAGGAGACTTTCGCCCCGGTTGCAAGAATGAAAACAGTGAGAGCAGTGTTGTCCATAGCAGCTCAAAACAAATGGAAAGTCTACCAAATGGACGTGAAGTCAGCATTCCTAAATGGAGTGTTAAATGAAGAGGTTTATGTGGAACAGCCTCTTGGATATGAGAAGAAAGGAGAAGAGCACAAAGTGTGCAGATTGAAGAAAGCTCTTTATGGGCTGAAGCAAGCGCCAAGAGCATGGTACACTAGGATAGATTCATATCTATTGGATAATGAATTTGACAAATGTGAAGGAGAACCCACAGTCTACATCAAGGAAAAGGATGGTAAAATTTTAATTGTTGTCTTGTATGTAGATGATGTTATTTTCACTGGAAATGATATTTATCTTATTGAGAATTTTAAATCAGTCATGAAGAATGAATTTTAAATGACTGACATGGGTTTGTTGAGATACTTCTTAGGCATAGAAGTAGATAAAAATGAAAAAGGAATTTTTATATCTCAAGCAAGACATGTAAATCAAGTTTTGGACAGATTTAGCATGCAAGAATGCAAGGCAGCCATCACTCCCACTGTAATGGGATTAAAGCTCAGCAGAGAGGACAACAACAAGGATTTTGATCCAAGCTTGTATAAAAGCATTGTGGGCAGCCTTATGTATTTAACAGCAACTAGGCCTGATTTAATGTATGCTGTTAGTTTAATTTCCAGATTCATGGAGAGGCCGAAGGAGGCACATTGGCAGGCAGCAAAGCAAAGAGAATTTTGAGGTATGTCAAAGGTACCAAAATGTTTGGAATTTTATATAATGTCTCAGAACATTCAGATTTGGTTGGATACACTGACAGTGATTGGGCTGGAAGTGTAGATGATCGGAAAAGCACTTCCGGTTATGTTTTTCATATGGGTTCAGGAGCCATTTCATGGGCTTCTAAGAAGCAGTCCATTGTAGCATTGTCTACAGCAGAGGCTGAATATGTGGCAGCTACAACAGCAGCATGTCAAGCAGTGTGGATGAGAAGAATGTTGAGAAGCTTAGGCCAAGAGCAGGCAAAAGCGACAGTGATCTTTTGTGACAATAGCTCAGCTATTGCATTGTCAAAGAATTCAGTGTTTCATAAGAGAACGAAACACATTGATACAAGGTTTCACTACATCAGAGAATTGGTGAACAATGGAGAAATTGTCCTAGAACATTGCAGGACTCAAGAACAGGTTGCAAACATCTTGACAAAGCCACTGGATCAGAAAAGCTTTGAATTTTTGAGGAAGTGTCTCGGTATGACCGAATGCCCAGCTGTTGAAATTAAAGGGGAGTGTTGAAGTCGTAATTTCAACGCAGCCACACGTACTACCCCAAAACCACCACAGTGAAACCACAAACCGCCCAGAGCATATCGCACCGCTTTTGTGTAAAAGCTGTTTCCGTATTTTTGACTCCGATAAGATATGGTGCAGACGCGTGTCACTCGCCTGACATCAGCCAACGTAATTTATCGGAAGCTAAAGTTCTGTAGCATGAGGCCTTCCGATATCTATCTCCGCCGTTTGATCTGCTCCACCATTTTCGTCCGTTGATTGATTGAAGATGCATACGAGCCTATATTAAAAGCCTTGCGTGGAGTGAATTCAATTTTGTGTTGACCGCCAATAATAATGTAGTTAATGTGTCCGTAGAAGTATTGGTAGGTGATTTAAATTTTAATGTTTTTATATGTATCGGAGGTATGGTGCATTTAAAGAAAGGCATGGGTGTTAAAAATATTTACGGCACGTAAAAGTAATTGTGTTTTTTTTATTTTGTTTTCAAAAAATGAAAAGGGCTCGTGCATTGACTATTGTAAAAGGAACGAAGGAGAAAAACGTGCTCTGCATCTTTGTTTTGTTTGGCACATGGGATATAAGGTTTTTGTTGTTGGCCATCGAAAAATATAGGTGTAGCGAAAAACCATGTGTGGTTTTGCACAGCAGTGCACAAAGAAAATGGTGGAGCACATTTGTATGTATATGCAAAATTTTATTACAGCAGTAAAATGTTTTTCACAACAATGAATGTAAAAGGGATTTACAACAGTAAACCTAGCTCATTGAATTCTCACGTGAAAACAGAGTAAATGTTTTTTTTGTTTTTTTTGTTGAATGTATTTTTGTGGTGAATCCCTCTCAGAAAAAAAGGATGAAGTTTGTATCAGTTTTTAATGAATAAAATGTTTTATGATGGTGAAATACTCTGTCTCTCAGTGAATTTTTTTTTAAGTCTTCCTGTGTACAAAAAGATCCTGGAGTAAAGTAAAACAGAGCATTGTCTCTGTGTTTCATTTTCTTGGTTTTTTGTATTTTCCCCATTAAAAATACCCAACATCCCACCATTGATTTATGTATACGTGAAAGGAAAGGTGCGGATTCGTTCTAAAGAGGTCACTTTCACTTTCTCTCGCTTCTGCAATAGATTCGCACCCAATTCTATTTCTGACGCAAACATAACCATGACCAATATTAACAGCATCAACTGTCACTTTCTCGAACAAGCCTTCTGGAGCTCTATCGACTTTGGTTACAACAGCTAAAGTTCTTTGACTGTTAGGATCAACTTCTCGAGACATTTTTATGGACTCACATGTAGGGAAATCTAAAGTGGCAGATAATACGTTCAGAATGATGCTCTCTTCCGGCGTGATATATTCCTTAATTATCTTGGTTATCTGTTCGTAGATATCCTCTGGTTGCCCATGAACAGGAACCCTCGTTATTCCAGGTAAATCTACCATGGTTAGGTCTGGAGCATCCGGCTTACTCACCTGAAGAGTTATAGGCGTATCACTTAAAGCCTTGTCGCTCCCCGCGATCTCTTCTGTAGCTGTATCCAGTGCTTGTTTAATTTCAGTCTCTAATATTGTTCTCTTATTTTCTCTGTATTCAATCACAATTTCAGAATCTTCGGGCTGACATCTCTGCAACCGCATAATAAGCGGGACTCTGGTGCAAATCCCTTCTCCCGTTGGAAGACTAATCCCTGCAAGGGATTCCAGTACACTTGATTTACCTGATGATTGGTCTCCAATAACAACAATAGTGGGCAACCGGATGCCCTCTTTCACTACTCCAAGTTTCCTAACAGTATCAACCCCATCAAGCAGAGGCCTAATCCGTTCATTGTAACTTTGGTTTAGGTTCAGGCTGTTCAGACTTATTTCGGACGACATTCTGTGCTGCAGGTTGCTGCGGTAATAAGAAAAAAAGGCGAAAAACAAAACATAGTTAATTGCCGTAGAGAAAGATGTCTGCCTGTTAACTAGATTGTGACGTGTACATATATATACACATGAGAACACCGTAAATTTACAAGAGAACCAGAATGTGATGTATACATTCTAACTGCAAACTAACTATATATATACATTCTAACAGCAAACTATATATATACGGGAACATCATAAATTTATAACCAGAATATGGGGTATACAAGATAACAGCAAACTATATAGATGAGAACTCTAAAATTTACAAAAACACATCATGAAATTCGATATCCCTATTAAGTTGAATGAAATTGGTGGGAGAAATAGCTAGACTTCATTCCCTCCTGAACTTATGTCGATTGCAGGTCCCAGAATATGCAATCAACATGAGATTCCCCTTCATTCCCTAACGTGCTATGAACTCATGAAAATCAATATCTTCATGAAGGAAGCAAACATTACCTGTTAAACTCGCTTCGCACCACGCTGTTGGCTCTTGAATAATTAACTTCTGTGTTCCGGGAACTCTCCACAGGACAGAACCGAAATTAGAGTGTCTCTTCACAGAAGTTCATCCTCTCTGCACGTCTATTTATATCGATATTTCTCGACCAAACCCATCATTATTTCCTTCGTTTATTGTGTATGAGATAACCACGAATTTCGTAATACTGCTCGGTGCCTCTATCAACTAAAACAATCATAACTTGCTTTGCTTATTGTCCATGCCATCATCCTGCAATGGCCACGAAATTGTTTCATTAATGCTCGAATCGCTGGTGCTGTATTACATTACAATAAAATCATAGTACATATCTCGCCTTGCAAACACCTGGAATTTTCGGGATGGTAAAATTTTGCCACCTGTATTTAGATCGCGTTTTATTGAACCTGCAATGTGGTGTTGTTGTTATTCTAATCAGTCTTATCTTAAAAGTACAACTAAATTACAGTTATGTATAAATATGTCCTCTGTGACCCATTTGACTCGTGCAGTTGTATAAGTGGGATGAACCTACGTGAAAAAATGATCTTTGCACATTGCAAGTACAAATGATGGGAAAATGCTTCCATATTTATGTATTAGTTAAATATACTAAACCATATAGATTATTAGTAAGGTATTTATAGAATGATATTAGTGCAATCAGTTTTAAACCAATTAGCAGTTTACTGGCGCATTTATTTCTTCTTCGGGCGAGTATTATTAATAACATGAATATATTATCAGCTAATTTTATACGGGGGTCAAGCTGAAAGGAGGAAATACTATCTCATAAAACTTGAGAGTATTTCATTACCAAAGAATATGGGAGGCTGGGCTTGATTGATTTGCGCTCTTTCATAAAAGCCTTATTGTGCAAGTCACTATGGAGAGCTATACAGGGTGAGGGTCCATGGAGTTACATGATTCAGATGAAGTACTTAGGCAGGAAGAGCTTATAAATCTGGTTCAGGAAAGGTTCCATTGGTGCTTCATATGGGTCTCCAATCTGGCTTAGTTTTGGCAGGATTGAACCGTATTTCTTAAAGAATTTAATTTGGCATTTTCAAACTGGAAGTAAGATACTTATTGGCAAAGATCGTTTCAAATGCGGCACTGAAGAGTTAAATATACCTGAATCCTTACTGAATTTCTTTCATAGAAGAGGTATGTTTTATTGGGACACTTTGATTGCTGGTTGGCAAGGCCCCATCCCGATGTGGAACGAAGCTGGCGATTTGCAAATGCCCCAGGAGATTGCACATCAATGGGTTCGCATTAGGAAGGTTCTTCGGAACTGTGGCTGTGGCTTTGACTATCTAACATGGAACATTTCGAAAGAAATAAATGTTGTGAGAGTAAAAGAGGTTTATCAACATATGATATTGCAGCAGATTCCCTACACCCTTGTTTTTCCTCAGATTTTCTGGAAGGATGGCTGCCCATCGAAAATGATCCTATTTGTTTGGCTTGCTTTTCACAACAGAAATTTAACATGGGAGAATTTAATGAAAAGAGGATGGCACGGCCCAAATATTTGTGCATTATGCAGATGAGACGGGAAAGTAATGTGCATTTATTTTTAAAATGTAAAAAAACGAAGCAGATATGGCTGGCATTAGAAAAAGAATATGGTTTTCAGCACTGCTCACAGGATTCAATTTATGAATGGATTCTATGGTGTAGCAGACAGAAAGAAACATGGCGAAGGATTTTTATCCTTTCCCCGTGGAACATTTGGAAGTGGCGCAACCTCAACATCTTTAAAGGCTCTAATTCCTCATGCTCAGAAATCATAGATAGGATTTCTACTAATTTTGATGCCCTCCCACAAAACTATACCAATAAAAAAAAGATTGTTTCCTAATTGCAATCAATGGAATGCTCAACTTTCCCATTAGCGTTCTCGACGATGCTGAATAGCTAGGTGTGTGTGGATGTGGTTTTATCATTATGATGAACGAAAACACTCATTTCTCCATCCATTGGAATGGAGGTTCTGCTCTAACAGCAAGGCGGAGGCTATGGCTCTTGCTGGAATCCTTAAATTTTTTCTTTTCCTTGATATTCAACACGTATCAGTATTTGGAGATTCAAAAGTTATGGTTGATTTTGTATCAAGGAAAAATCACTTCAAAAGTTATGGTCGATTTCGTATCAAGGAAAAATCACATTTTTGTGCCTCACCTGACTTGCTGGATGGATAGGATCAACTATTTCTGGGGCTACATGGTCGGAAGTTCTATTGATCACATCTGTAGGGACAAAAATATGAAAGTTGATGCTCTTTCTAAATTGGGCCTCCTATCTTCTCCAAGTTTATGGTATTTACAGATTTTCTCTAAGGGAGATACCTTTCAGATCCACGAATTTGCTCTACCGTATTTCTAGTCTCTGCTAGTTTGCATGTCTTTCTGCATATGTATTTTGTGATTATGCATATAGCCTCACTATATTATGTGAATCATAATATTTTGTAGAACTATCAGAGCTAGTTTGATTAGTCGCTGATTATCATTAGATAGATATACCCACATGGAGATCCTTTTATGAGCAATGTATTTGACCAAAAGTTTTTTTATAGGTCATCTCAATGTAATTATTATGGAACTCTTATATCTCTCATATAATATATTAATGCTTTTTGGTTCTCGAAAATTTATAGAATTTGGGTGAATTTACTTTAAATTATATTGTTCTCCAAATGTCAATAGAAATCATGGGATATTATTTCACTTAAAAAACATAATGCTCAAACAAATAATAAAATAAGTGACATATAATTTTTAAAAATTATTATAAAGGTTGGATTTTAATATAATTAAAATAATTAATATATATATATATATATATAAAGGTTTAATAATTTATAAAGAATTATCGTATAGTAATAATTGATTCACATAAAATTATGATTTCAATTTTTAATAATTAGATAAAAATTAGTATTTAATATGTTTTTTCTTTAAATTTTTAATAATTTATATAAAATTATAATTCTAATTTTTAATAATTTACATAAAAATTATTATTTAATAAATAATTTATATTAGATATATTTATTACCTTAATTAATATCCATTACTAACATATATTAATTTAAGTCACATTAGTTTGTTATATCAATTATTAATATATGGATTATTAGTTTCATATTTATATTAATTTGGATGAACTTAAATTAAAATAATGTTACAAATAGTTATTAGTTTCAGTTATTAATATATGGAATATTAGTTTCATATTTATATTAATTTGGATGAACTTACATTAAAATAATATTGCAAATAAAATAAATATACTTGTCAAAATTCTAAAATGGTGAGAAGTTTAATTTCAAATATTATATTTTAATATAATATTATAAGACTCAACGTATGCATTTTTTTCTAAATAGTAAATAAAAATTATAATAGTTAATAATATGATTTTTTATTTAAAAATTAGATTGGTTTTTTAATAATTTATATAAAATATATAACAGTTATAAACCAGAAATTATTTACATCGCATTCATTTATTTACCAAATCATTAAGAAATCCCACTTCATAACTTCAGTGTTGGATAAATAGAAAGAGTAGTTTCAACTCTTATAATCTATTGTATATTAAATAGGCCAAACATGCTCCTAATCAATAGGTTATTATAACCTAGAAAAATAAATATATATATTTACAAGATTCTATGAGGTTTTCATGTGTCTAATGGTTTTTAATATAGTGAAATAATTATCCTTTCTTCAATCAAATTATGCAAACCATGGTCTAAATAGGAAAACCTTGAATAATAAAAAAAAGAAGGGAAAACAAAATAAATTCGATACCATCGAAGGCTACCACTATAGAGATCATGTTATGTTATTGTATGCAAACATTGATGAAAAAATCATTAAATATTTAAATCAATGATAAACATAATTTTTTAACCAAAAAACATTGTCATGATATGGAAAATCATATGGTATTCAATTTGGCACTAATCCTAATTTTTTATGGAAAATCATTCACATTGGCGGTAGTGGATAATTCCTACTTATGGAAAACATATAGATCTATTAGAGATTTCAAATGTCTCCCATTAGGTAGAAGGTAAAAAGTTCCTATTGTTTTTACTTTTCCCCAAAATCTTTTCTTTCATATCATACATTATACTTTTTTTAGTGCATGTTCTTTTTTGTGATTTATCTTCCTTCTTCTTCCCTTGTTTTCCAAAATGCTTGTTACTCCTTTTCCATAAATCCACATTCCTCTTTTACTTTGTCTTTTCATCTTCCATCATCAGTCTTTCTCTTCTACTTCTTCTCCTACTCTTTTTTCATTTCTCCTCATTATTCCTCTTCCTCCTCCTCATTCTCTTTCCCCAATTCCTTCATTCTCTTCCACTTTATCTTATACTCCTCTTCCCTTATTCTCACCTCTTTCTATGCCCTTTGTTGCTCTTTCTCTTTCTACAATTTGAGTATTTCCCTCTTTATGTGTCCTATTTTTTCTTTAATTTCCGATTCCTCAATATCAATAACTATCATATGCTTACTCAGGGAAATAGTGTCTTTGATTTTTATCCTAATTTTGGTTGACCAATTGTAGAACTTCAATCCATCACTAGTAGTTTTGAATTTTCTCTTAAAAATGCATATCTCCTCTTTATTATGAAAATAACGAACTTAGCTATTTTTTCAAGGTCTTGAATCTCCTAAAATATTTGCAACACTAACTCTAAATTCTTGGCTCCTTAAAATGGAATATTGAAAGGAGAGTGATTATGGTTATATGTATAGCTTTAACAGTAATGTTGTTTTTTAATAATCCCCTTGGGATCATTCCCCCATAAGTCAAATGAATGTCTTCAACCCTTTTAGCCTCCAAGTGCAGCATGATGGGGATTGCTTAGTGTACAAATTCTAACCAGGGTTGGAAAATAAGATCAAATTGTCTTTGGGCTCATTTTTAAGGAAGAAATAATACCAATAGCAATAGTTTAGTATGATATTTCTCTCCTAGTCAATCTTTTGGATCTATATTTGGGAAAAATATGAGGTGCATAGTCACAACCATATACACAAATATAGGAATATTCCTCATCTATATTACCAATCACAAATATCTTTGAGAGAAGTCATAACATCATGAATGATTTTAAGAGGAAACACTATTTTTAGTATAAAAAACAAATGAATAATGAAGTAATTTCATATATTATAGAAGTGATATTTGTTGTTTCTATCCAAAATTTTAGAATATTGCATATGAATGAGTTCATCCAAAAAATCCAATACCACATCATGAGAGGAAAAGGGGTTATAGCACAAACAACATCTATAAGATATGCAGACATAAAGGAACCTGGACATTGTTTAGGTGGGTCCTCTTGAGATTTCTTAACCTATATATGAAGATTTGAGGCTAAAATATGTGCCTAGTTCAATCTAGTAGAATTTTTAATGACTTGGAGCATTATATAGGTCCATTCTAATCTAAAATTTTGCAACACTGGCTTCTCCATACAATCGTCATGAATTGGAAGCTAAGAAAAAATGGGTTTTCTAGAGTTGGTTCGCAACGTACAACTCATTTTAAACAACCCTAAATGAATTTGGGTTGTAACATTGGTCTTTGTGTATCAATGGTGTAGGCTTTTGAGCTTCAATTATCTCTTTCCTTCAAATTACTCTAGACATTATTTATTGAGATTCCTTTTTGTTAGGAATAACTTATAAATATCTTAAATACTCTCTGGTCTAAAAGACCCTACAACTTGATTGGAATATTTTATAACAATACAAGTCTAAAAATATGTGTGGGAATTTATCCAATGTACCATATCATAATATGAAAGAATGGTTGGGCGAGTAGCAATTGTATACATTTTGTACTTTCTAATATCAATAAAATTGACCATCTCTTCATTATATTCATCTTCAAAGTTTCATTCTTAAAGATAGATTTAAATATTCCCTCACTCCCATTAACATTTCAATCCAACGTTAAGTATGATGTATCTAAAAAGAACACTGAGTTAGAGATATTCTCTTCTTTCTCCTTGTTAGTGACTAGATTTACCTCAGGCTGAAAAGGTAGGATCGAGGGCCAACATCAAACCACACTAAGTCTGGTAGCTAGCCCTACCATGTCAGGAGAGGGCTCTCTCTGGGTCAATATCAGCAAATTATGATCGATGAGGGCTTGAGATGACTGAAATATATACTAATCTTAGGCTAGGTATAAGTGCAAGAGAATTTGATTTGATAAAATGGAGTTTTGTTGGCTCAGATGGAAAGGTAGATTTTGGGTGTGAGGATTGAGGCTCAGTCCTGCAAAGATCTCAATAGGACAAGGTAGGCAATCGTTTTTGGCACTTAAAAATGAATGAGATGGAAGGAATAGATAGGTGAGGTGTTGAAGAGGGAAAGAGCAACCATGGATCCTCCCCAAACAGCTGAAAACATCAAATAACTAAAGAAAACTTCAAGTAGAGCACTGCAATTTCAATGGATTCTACTTACACTCTTGTTTGTTTAGTTTAGAAGAAACAAGATAGAGAATGGCATACATGACACATAAGAAAATTCACAATTACAAAAGAAATCATTGTACCAATACAAATTGCCACATGAATCCCAAAGAGTGCTACAAATCCTGGTCTCAATTCCTTAGCCAAAAAATGCTAATATGAATGTACAAGTAAGTTCTTTTCTTTCTCAAGAGTCCAACCATGCTAATGACTGAAAAACAACATAATATAGATAACCATAGCTCATGCTTGCCTCTAGGGGTCGAGCTCACATGTTTAGGAGTTGTTTCAACTAATTCTAAACTGAGAAATAGAAATTAGGCAACAAAACAACATGGCTCTAGAAACAAGGGAACTGATTCATTCAGTTGCAAACCAACTTTTTATGGATGAATCTGCCTCCATGAGTGAAAATTTGACATATTTACATCATGATCCATCAATTTACATTTAATTACATCACAAATTTGCCATTAGGAAAGTGAAAAAGTCAAACTGGCCAAAGCTGGGTGAAAAACAGAGTATACTTGGTCAAACTGGCAAAATTTCCTCTATGCCCCGCGCCTGATTCTCTATGCATAATGCCTGTTTGGACCCACTTTTGGAGGCCTTCCCGTTGTCCAAAAGAGCTCCAGGTGTGCTTTTTGGAAAGGTCCGCCTGTCTACTTTCCAACCCAAGTAGAATTTTTCAATTTTGCCACCATTCCCCCCCCCCCAAAAGTTAGTTCTCCCAACACTACTTCCTGTGTGTCAAAATAGGGGGAGTGAGGTCATTTTTTGAGTGTTTTTGACCTTTTTGAGGGCTCAAAACTTGCCCAAATTTCTTGGCCATTGGTAGGAAAGCATATTATTCATGCCAAATCTAAAAATGCTGAGTTTTTGTGCTTTGGAGGCTCCTAGCAAAAGTGAGTGCCACGTGGCGCGGTGCATAGGGTAGAAAAACCTGTTTTTTGTGCCAAAAATTTCAAAAATACAAAAAGTGCTCCAATTTTTTTGAAATTTGGATTGAGTCTTCTCCATCAAACATTGTGTTGGGCCAAGGAAGCCTTAGCCAATATCTAAAGTCCTGCATATTCTTTTTGCCTCCTTGATGCTCTCTTCAACTTTGCGTTTAAACTCCTGATTCTCACTTGGCACACCAAGTTCCTTGACAAGTAATGATATGATAGGTTTCTAAGCATATTCTTCTCATTGATGGCCTTTTCTAGCTTCCTCTCCAAGTGTATATTGGCTCTTTACAGCCATGACTCCCTATCGGCATTAACCTCTTGCTCAAGTGAAGTGAACTCCACCCTCCTCCTTTGGGCAGCTTGGCGATTCTCGAATATGTTTGCCACCTCTATGAGGCCTCCTGGGTGCATATACCTCTGTGGGAGAGTCACTGTGTGTCTCTTCTTCATGATCATATGACGGATCAGGTTCCATCTCTACTAGAAAGTGAGTTTTCTTGATGAAAAATAGGAAAATTATGGTGTTTCTTGATTTTCTGCCACCAAGGGAAAAAATGATATGAGGGACTGTGGGTGGAGGAAACAATGAGGGATTTAGGGACTATTGGGGTAGGATTTAGTTAAGGAAATAGGGAATTAAGGAAGGTTTTGGGAGCTTTTGGTATAGGACTCAGGTTTGGGAATTTGTATTTGGGATTGGGATATGGGATTCGTGAATTTAGGGATATATGAGTTTAGGGAATAGGGAAGTGAGGGAAAATGGGGTGAGGGAGTAGAAAGGTGATGAAATGACTTGGCAGCCAAATAATTGATACAAACCCTAGCACTGTTTTCTTTGGAGAGAGAGATAGGGTTTTATTTTCTTAGCCAACCACCATAAGACAACCACCATCAAACAAGCACCAAAATTGGATGAAAAGCAGTGATTAGAGGTTCAACCTACTTGCACAAATGATGATCCAAGCATATTGGGTGATTTGGAATGAATTGGTGAAGATTTCAGGCTTGCCGGGTGTATTCGTCATGCATCAAACCCAACGCACCGTGCTAGTTATGTGCACAGTGCCCATGTAAATTTTCACTGGAAATCGCAGCCCAATGTGCCGCGCCAGTTATGTGCGCCGCGCCAGCTGCCCAATGTGCCACGCCACCAAACCCTATGTGTAGCTCTTTTTGCAGGAGACTTTTTGAGGCCTTCCCAGTGTCCAAATTAGGCCAAGCATAGCTCTTTGGGAATTTTATTGAGTCTACTTTCCAACACAACTATAATTTTTCAATTTGGAGTTCATTTTCCCTGTCAAAAATCAAATCTCCCAAGACTGGTCAAAATGTGCCAAATGAAGGTGCCTCAAGGCAGAGTGATGTTGCAGTCAACTTTTGAAGGTCTTCCTCAACTCCAAATTGAGCTCACGATAGCTCATTGGAAATCGCGTTGTGTCTAGTTATCATTTAACTCATCAAGAAAGTAATTTGGCCAACCAAGCTAGGAAAAATCTTGATTTTCCCAAGGTCACTTCAGAGGTGCATCAATTCTCCTGAGGCAACTGTATCTTTGAAATTTCTCTAAAACTATGACACCTGTGTAAAAATTGAAGGAGGTTTTCATTCCTTGGCCTATTGTGGACAAAAACCTCTCTCAATGTTCCCAAATTCGTCTTTTCTTTCTCAGAAACATCATTGGAGTAAAACCTATCTCGATATGTGGAACAGGGCATTTGTCGAAATGAAGTGAAATGAAGGGGATAAGGGGCTTCTAAATTCTTGAGAAAATTTTTGGAAGTAGGGAGGGATGATAAGAAGCAGGAAAAAGTTGAATTTCAAAGATTGAGTGAGGGGAAGGGGTCCAAAAGGGCAAAACATATGTCTAGCCTAGAAAATTGCCAAGTTGTAGCAGGAAACTAGGGTTTGTGCAAAAATGAGGAATTTGGGGGATCTCAGTGATGGGAAGTGTTTAATAAGGTACATTAAGGATAGGGGAAGGTTTATGAACATCAGGATACAAGTTTTGCTGATGATTTGACCATCCAAGAGAAATTGCCTTCAAACCCCTAGGAGAGGGAAATGAACCTTACCTAGGTGCAATTGAAGCATGAAAAAGGTATAAAATGACCCAGTGGAACTTGACATGATGATGAAAACTCTCTGAATGATGGTACACTCAGCTGAATGGTGACATGGATTGACATTTGGACAACTTTGAAAGGAGTGAAAACAAACTGTAGACCTAATACCTAGTGACCAAATTTTACTTGAAGACTCACTAAAATGACAAAATTTGACCTTAACACCTTAAAATGACTTTGTAAGAGCATGTCTAACACTAACACTCCTCTAAATGGGATTATGATATGATGTAGGAGCATCTGGACTTAGCCAACAATGTGAAAACTTGTTCACATGTTATGGCTAAAAGAGGTTGAAATTCATTGACCTGATTGGTAAAAAAATAGTTTTACTGAGAGGGTTGGATCTCTCAAGAAATTAGTTATAATTCATTATTGTAATCAGTTAGAGACTGTCTTATTTTAGATTCAGAGATAGAGATTGTTAGCATAGATCTAGGAGTTAGAGATTTGTTGTTAGATATAGTTAGAGTGTTTATCGATGAATAAAAGGAAGGAGAATGTAATGAGTGAGGGAGGAGTGGAGCGAGAGCAGAGAGAGTGAGTGGATCATATTCTTTTGGAGACAGAGGTCTCTATTGATGTAATATGGCCTAAGGCCGAGACTCTGTTATTGTTTATGGTGAATAAAGCAGTGTTGCATGCATAATGATCTAAACAGCCCATGGAGGCCTTCCAATGCTTGCTTTTCTTTGATTCGAAGGATATTGATGTTGTCCCTGTGTTTTTCATACTTTTAATGGTCATATTGTGTTAAACGGTCATTTGGCGAGTGCATTCCACTGTTCTGATTTCGAAAGCAGAAAACCCAAATACACTAAGTATCGGGCATAAAATTCGGATTGAAAATCCGGACTTCAAATCCTTTAGACGGAGGTTTTGAATACTATCAGGTCCATAGAACCCAAATCGCATCGCCCCTGTGTATTTACTTGTTATATTTCTGAAAGCCATTACAAAGAGAAATCACGCTAAACACTTAGTGGATTCGGGAAAGCGAATCTGAAAACTTATCCACGGGAGTTTTGAGCCTTATTGGGTTTGACAATAGATCGCATCACGCAATCGGATCGATGCACACCAAAGGCTTGTCCCCAAACCCTTTGCGATATGCAATCGCCGACATGTCGCATCGGTAGTCGGGAGCAAGAGTTATAAAGTGTTAAGCGGCCATTGCAATCGCCGCTAACGATTAGCGATATCGCATCGGAGCTCCGCCGAGGGATAACACCGATAGTGGTGACCATTAGAACCTCCGATCGCCGATACTATGACTCCATCTGATTCATCCGATCAGCTAGATCTGGATCTGCGAGATAATCCATATATTTGTTAAAAAGTGGGAAAAGCGTGTTTTAGCATTTCCAAGGGTATTTTGATCCCGAAAGAGAAAAAGGCATTGTTTTTAAGTTTTATCAAAGGCTTTGGGTCCCAATAGGCAAAAGGCCTATATATTATGGAAAAGGGGGTTAAGCAGGGTGATTGTTGGGTTGTATAGATCAAACTATGGGTTTTTTATTAAACCATTGTTTCTGATGCACCATGCTTATTTTCCTTCTATTTCCATCAATGATTTGTCATTCAAAACCTTGCAAATCAAATTTTTCGTAAAGAAAAAAATTAACAAAAAAACACCACTTTTAATGTAGAAATGATAGTAAAATAACATAGAACAATCATGTATATTTACCAAAAAATAGGTGTAAGAGTTAATGTAATGCCAAAGAATAGCTATCAATTTTTTTTTATTAGAGTGGAAGAGTAAAAGAAACGAACAACAATGTTTATAAAAATATGAACAATGTATTCAAAATGATATTTTATGAGGGATAATGAGTCATATGAAAAGCATTAAATTATAAATCTATACATTCAATTCAAACCTTCCCTTTCAGTTCAAATCTGCATAAGGTAATTGCATAAATGAAAATTAACATAAGCATTTGGAAATAAATCATGGAAACGTATATGGTGTTTTCCAAAATATCGAGCTTCAACTTTCAAGAATATAACAATAACCATTTGATTTAACTTCCCATTCCCAAAAATGCGAGAAACTTAAATCGTCTTTTGGCAGAACCACTTTTGAGTTATTCACTAATGGATTTTTTACTATCGGGGAATTATATATAATGTATCAAACCTTCGGTAAATTCTTTACCCAAAATTCAAACCCAAAAACTGATCAATTATCGTGAAAACTTCAATCCGTCTATAAACGAGCTTATCTGGTTCCACTTTTTTAAGAGTTCGAGGTATATGGAAAAAGACTTGGTTAGTTTAAGGATATCAGGAGGTCGGTAGGAACAAAGAGCCTTTCCACATGATACCGACATATTCCAAAAGGTTTTCGAATAACGAAGTCATCATTTGACGTGTTGGCTAGCTCCCATTGAGAGTTTATATATCAAGTGTAAGGAATTACACGTGGTTGTGTTCCACCCGATATTGACATTCCAAAACAGTTAGAAATAATTAATTCCTACCTGTCTATGGTTGTAATTTTCTATTTGAGGAGTTTGTTCCTACATAATAGGAATTAGCTAGAATATAGTTTCTCCTAGTTTACTTTGTGGTTGAGAGAATCTCTCAACCACATTACTGTACGTCTAAGATAGAATTTCTATCTTGAGACTATTGATTGTATAAATATGTGTGTAATTTCCTCATTCAAGATTAATAGAATATATTGTTGTGTGCTATTTTATCTTGGTATCAGAGCCTGAGGGCCCAGCCCCTCGTGGGCTTGGCTGCTCCTGGGCTGAAGAGAATAAAAGTTTTGTGAATATTTTTTTGTTCATCATCCGCTGTCCATTAGCGAGGGAAGCGATTGTTGTGGCGATTCACTAGAGATCAGGAGGCCTCGAACTCCAGAGGTGGTGCGGTCTGCTTCAGTTGGAGAATTATGTTATGCTCGTTCTTCTTCGCTTAACAGCAGCGATAGAAACCGTGCAAGAATCGGAGGGCAGGGCATGGTAGGAGCGGAGTTAGGGTTTCATGAGAGCCAATGGCCTTGGAAATGACATGGCAATGGCCATTTCGTCACTAGGGCCCGCCCGTAGGGTTCAGAAATCTCGGGAATACGTGCTATCTTAACAGCGTGCTTCAGTGTCTCACTTATACGCCTCCTCTGGCGAATTTTTGCCTTCAAAATCTACATCCTTCTATATGAAAATCTTGGGACGGCCACTGCCCCTTTTGCTTGGTGGAGAAGCGCATCTTGAGGTCTCTAAATAGTGACATTTCGCATGATGCTCCTATAAATATCCAGAGGTCTTTAGAACTCTTTGCAAAGCATTTCAGGTCTGGAAGGAAGGAAGATGCTCATGAATTTCTCCATTACTTGATTGAGGCTTGCAATGACGTTTCTGTTAAGCTTTATAAGGCACGGAATAGTCAAGGTGGTAAGGCATCAAAGGGAGCCTGATACCATTGTTAAAGATATTTTCGGCGGTGTGTTGCAAAGCCAAGTCAAGTGCCTTTCCTGCGAAAGCTCTGTTCGCAGTTTTTTGGAGACACATATATTGGCCGAAACCACGCACTGATGTGGTGTGCTAATGAAGATACGTGTAAGGGAAGGTAGATCGACGCATTTCCTGGAGTCATAGGCGCTATTTCGTTGCTCTTCTTGTGGTGCAGGATCAATCCAAAGGTCAACAGTGGATGAGACTATCTAGATCGAGTAGGTGGTGTGAGGATTGTGCAGTGGAGCCTGCCAAATTGTTTAGTCCACATTGGCAGCATTCATTGCTGCAGATTGACCCTAGAATCATTGGATCTGGCGATCTGGTGATCTATGGTATTGTGGATCCGGTAATCTGTGGTGATATGTGGTATTGCGGATCTGGTTACCTACCTAGGTGATCGGTGGTAAACCCGACGTCATTTGATCGGTGGTATTTTCTGCGTAGTACGACAAAACGTAGATCGGCAAGGCTCCCGAAAAGAATCGGTGGATCATGGTATCACCTGATTTGTGGCAAGCTCCGTTCAGCTAATCCCTGAGGCAGAAGTGGTAAGCTTCGTTGAGTATGCAGCGTGGGCATGTTCTCTGCGCTAGAATGCGGGACGTAAATCACAATGGAGTTGCAATGATGGTGATGATCAACTGGTACATGAAGCTGACTAGAAGATCCATCATTGCCAAATCATACTAGATTATTGTTGAACGTTGCGAACCAATCCTTTTCCTAAGATGAGGATGTTGTTGTAGATTGTTGTGAAAAAGATTTTGTCAATCCTTGGCTTGTTTTCGTTCAATTCATGTTTGCGGATAGTGAAAGCCGTTGTTTCCGGATCGAACTCCAGAGGTTCAGTTTGCCATTAGTTCTGTGTAGACGTGGCCTGGCTGAAGAACATGCACGAGTTCGTTGAATGAAAGAATGTAGGTTACAGGTGTCAATTCACTGATAAAGAATGCTAATGGGATGAGGACGTTGCCTCAATGATCACCTACAAATATTACCTCAATCTCCAAATATCATGATCAACTCGGTATGAGTCCAAATCGTAGTTTTCTGGGCTCAGCGTTACAGCTGGGGAGGGATAATCTCAAAATCATTCTTTATTTCTGTGAATTCATAATTTTTATGTACCGTGAGGCACTCATGAAGTCTCCATCAAATCAGCCTTCATGAAGCTGAGGGCATGTGTTACCACGAGGACATTTACCAGCAAAAAGGGAGGAGCATATCAAGCAATGTCAGCGTAATCAGAAACGCTTGGAAGCTTTGCGGAACAGCCAAGAGATTGAGTGCAGTGTATGTTTAGACTGTGCACTATCAAAACCAACTGTTGCTGAACGAAAGTTTGGTTTAATGTCAGAGTGTGATCATCCTTTCTGTATTTCGTGCATATGCAACTGGCGAGGAAATAATCTAGTTCCTGGCATGGATGTGAACTCTGTATTGCGAGCTTGTCCTATCTATCGGAAGCTCTTTCATTTTGTTATCCCAAGAGTGATCTGGTATTCAAATCAAGAGGTGGCTTGCTAAGATGGAATGTACAAGTTTTTTTTTAATTTGGGTAGATTTTGACCGCGTTCAGTTTCTGATTACTGCATAATAAGCAAGAGTTTCTATTGTGGCTCCTGATATTGTGTCTGATTCGTCTGGCATGATATTAGGATATTTTGCAATATATAGCAAGTGTGAGCCTGCTTACTGGTGCAAGAGCCGAAGAGTAGAGGGCATGGTCGTTATGAATGTGTGAGAGGAGATTGCTGGAGCAAAGTCCGTGGTGTGTCTGCGATCGGAGAGTGAGATCCGAGCAGGTGACAGCAAATCAGTCGAACAGGTGGACTGGTTATGTTGGCAGAGGATTGGCGGTGCTGCTGCTGTGTTTCTGGAGTGGCAGCCCAGCGTGGAGAAGATTGTTGGGTCCAGAACGCTGCAGGATTGGAGGAGATCGCGCCAGTGGTGTGCGCCGAGCAGGCGGCCAATTGTAGATCGCTGGTTATGATTCATGACATTTCCTGACTCTAAATAGTTGTTGTTATGTTTGGGAAATAATCATCTTTGGGTAGAGATAGAGAAATTAAATTTGAAGAGTTTATGTTGTATTTTCTTGGAATCATGTTTAAATATTATTGAGCCTTATTGAGCCTAGCTAACTCAATGCAGACAAAGTTATTTTGTTAGAATTTGCAACTCTAATGAATGACAGGTTAAACATGGAGTTCCAAGAAATTATTTGAACAGACAAGGATGCCCAAGATGTGAACTATGAAAAAATGAGGTAAAGGAGCAGCGACAACGTTTATGGTGGACAACAAAGTAGATGTTTGTTTGAATTAGTGTGGTTTGTGGAATAGACTCCCTAGCATGTTATAAACAAGTCCAGTTGTTGTAATGGTCATGTACCCAGAAACTCCAAAATGTTGAATGAAATGTAAGCCTTTTAAAGGTATTTGAAAGTTCGTGGTGATCTTAAAACCACTTTGTAATGGATTTCCTGTGTGGTTGGTTGGTGGTGAGCCAGAAACCATCCATAGAGCCTTAGTGGCTACAAAATTTGCCCGAAGGTGGCATATTTAAGTTCCGGATTTGCCCGGTGGTGGCAGATCGGACTTGCCCGGTGGTGGCAGAGCCTCAGTGGCTACAGGATTTGCCTGGTGGTGGTAGATCGGACTTGCCTGGTGGTGGCAGAGCCTTAATGGCTATAGGATTTCCCTGGTGGTGGCAGATTGGACTTGCCCGGTGGTGGCAGAGCCTTAGTGGCTACAGGGTTTGCCCGGTGGTGGCAGATCGGACTTGCCCAGTTGTGGCATATTGCCTGAGTGGCTAACGTGTACACGGGAGCGTTGTGCTCGTAGGAGCAGGTGGACTGCAGTAACACCTGGCTCACGGTCTCAGATATTGGTGTGTCTGAGCATAAGAGGGTTGGTGCACTTTTCTATCTGACAGTTGCGTCGAAAGGCGCAATCAGCGCAACTGTTTGTGATTGTTATTTAGACATGAATATTTGGCTTAGAAACACACTGATCTCTCTTTGTTTTTGGAAGTTCTGTACATGCAATTCGCTTGATGGTGGTTGATTTGACTATCATGACAAGTAGTCATTAAGGGGGGGAGTTAGAAATAATTAATTCCTACTTGTCTATGGTTGTAATTTTCTATTTGAGGAGTTTGTTCCTACATAATAGGAATTAGCTAGAATATAGTTTCTCCTAGTTTAGTGTGTGGTTGAGAGAATCTCTCAACCACACTACTGTACATCTAAGATAGAATTTATATCTTGAGACTATTGATTGTATAAATATGTGTGTAATTTCCTCATTCAAGATTAATAGAATATATTTCTGTGTGATATTTTATCTAAAACATTGTCTATGTTGGGAATGACAATTGACATAGTAACTAGGGGAGAGAGGTCACGAGCTATGTGGCCCCCTTAACTGGACCAAAAATGATATTTGACGAGCTAACTCGGATATATGATGTATATCGCCTATGTAATTTCACATGTTTCTTCACGGAGTGGACCCCACTTATGTGTTTTTTCGTCATTTTGGGTCCTTGTTGCATCAACTACTTGACCTTGTTTCACTCCCCTTTCATTTCTATTTAGGCCCGAAACTTGCTCGTTTTCCTTTGTTGGTAGTTGTGTGTGAGGTGTTTGTTTATGGTGAGGTGAACCCTCATTTATCACTTGTTATGGAATCTTGATTAGTCACTGCATTGCGTTGTTCAGATGTTGTAGTGTGTTGCTCGGCCGCAGAGGTGGGGTGTGGGCGTAGTAAAGGGTTTCGGCTCTTGGGTGTCATCACATTGTCGCAGGGTTGTATGTCGTCGACTATGGTTCAAAATTGGAGGGATCTTTGTTCGATTTCTCTCACTCTCTCGTCCTTGTTTGAACCGACACTGGACACCCTAGTCAGCTCGCTGCAACATGAGTTTGGAGCTTGATGTTGTTGTTCCCTGGTAGGATTTTTTATCTTGCGAGCCATAACTGCAACTATGTTTGTAAACGCATCTATTTGCTCAGTATAAACACCATTCGCTGTCTTTGTGTTAATCATTAGATTTTTGTTCCTTCTGTGGAGTATCCGTGGCTTCAATTTGTTGGTTTTGTGGCTTAATTGGTGGCTTTTGTGGCTTAGTTTGAAAAAAAATGGTGTTTATGCACTTGTTGGGTTTTTTGGTGGCTTGTTTGTCTTTGGCGAATGTGTAGAGTATCTTTGGCTTCAATTCAAGACTTTTGTGGCTTAGGTTGAAAAAAAAATGGGGTTTTTGCACTGGTTCAGTTTTTCGGTGGCTTGTTTGACTTCTGTGAATGTTTGGAGTGCCTGTGGCTTCAATTTGTAGCTTCTACGGATTAATTGGTGGTTATGTGGTTTAAGTTGAAGAAACAATTTGGGGTTTTTGCACTGGTTGGGTTTTTTGGTGGCTTGTTTTCCTTCTGTGAGTGTATGGATTATCTGGGGCTTCCATTCGTGGCTTTTGTTGCTTAGATTGAAAAAAAGGTTTGGGTTTTATGCACTGGTCGGGCTTTTTGGTGGCTTGTTTTCTTTCTGTGAATGTATGGAGTATGTGTGGCTTCAATTCATGGTTTCTATGGCTTAAGTTGAAAACAAATTTGGGGTTCATGCTTTGGTTGGGTTTTTTGGTGGCTTGTTTGCCTTTTCTGAATGTATGGAGTATTTGTGGCTTCAATTCATGGCTTCTATGGCTTAGGTTGAAAAACAAATTGGGGGTTTTTCACTAGTTAGATTTTTTGGTGGATTGTTTGATTTCTGTGAATGTATAGAGTATATGTGGCTTCAATTTGTGCCTTTTGTGGCTTAATAGGTGGCTTATGTGGATTAGGCTAAAAAACAAATTGGGGTTTATGCATTGGTTGGGTTTTCAAAGGCTTGTTTGCCTTCTGTGAATGTACGGAGTATATGTGGCCTTAATTTGTAGCTTCTGGTGGCTTCTGTGGCTTAGGTTGAAAAACAAATTGGGGTTTTACTACTATAATAATTAGTTTATATAGCAATCTTTTCATATTCCACTGAGCTACTCGAGCCAGTTTCTGCATAATAATTTGTTTATATAACAGTCTTTTTTTATAATAGTTTATTTGTATAATTTTGGCTTCTCCAGATTGAGTTTCTTGAGCCAGTCTCTATAGAATAATTTGTTTGTATAATTTTGGCTTCTCCAGATGGAATTTTAACACATTTTAGTTTATTTATGTTCTTACCACTTTTCTCCAAACCCTGTCTTCTATGTGTCACACATGCTTACAAGATTGTGATGTGTGAGGGCTCGTCATGGTTGGGAAATAATATGCAAAAGTGAGGTCTTGTTCTATAGCTTTATACAGTGGAAAAGTAGTCAACTAATTGGACTTTCATGATGTAGGTGGATAAATAACTGAAGTCATAATAATTTGTTTTTATCAACATCTATGCATATTCCACTGAGTTGGAAATAGTTTATTTCTGATTACTGCTACTATGTATAGAGTCTTGAGCCTTGGCACTCTCAAAATGGATTTTTTGTATGCATCATATGGACCATCTCTTTCTTGGGGGTTTAATTGATATGAATTCACATTTTTATAATGGCTACCTTCATCTCTCTTTAGAGTTTCAGTGAAAACCTTAAGTATTTCCTATTGGAGATGGTTTCTTTCTGATTTGTTGTGTACAAAATCCTGAACCTTGGCACTCTGAGCATTAATTTTTTTGTATGCATCATATGAACTGTATCTTTCTTAAGGGTTTAATTGATATGAATTCACATTTCTATCATGGATAACTTAATATCTCTTTAGAGTTTCAATGAAAACCTTGACTATTTCTTATTAGAGACAATTTCTTTTTTATTATCGCTACTATGTATAGAATTCTAAGCCTTGTGATGCAGGAGCATCCGACTAGGGGTGAACAAGAGAAGGTGCTTGTTTCACAAGTTGACAGGCTTACAGGTCACTGTACCTAAGTTTGTTTTAAATTTCTTATTTACTAGCATTTAGGATATGATAGCAAATTCTGTTTTATTTTGTTAAGATGTTTTTGTTTAAAAAAAAAAAAGACTTTCTATTTTTAAATTAATTCTAGAATTTAGACAAACAAAAATTAACAGTTACTCATGGTAACTACATGTAACTGTTGACAATTTTTAAAACTGTTCAACAAATCATACAAAAGGAAAAGAGCGAAACATTGTAAAGGTTGATTTCCATCATAGCAGAAGAATAATAGAAACATACAAGAAACTTTCAAAATCATCTGAATCCATTTGGAATAAGATATATTTCTTTTCTGTTCTTAAGATGAATTGAGTGTATTCCAAAACAGAGACCAAAACTGGTAGATTAATTGTTCTAACAGACATCTAGAATATTAGAGACAGCGAGACCAAGAGCCGGTGGAAGTGTTGCTACAGTCACACGGAGAGAACAACCGTTGAAGAACCAACAAACTTCACAATAACTACCTACAGTTCCTGAAGAGTATCAAGCGTGTAATAAAGACAACAGACAGAGAGTTTCTTTTCAAGCACAATCAAATTTCCAGCCATGAGAAAACATTTACAACAAGGAACCACACATTAACGCACATCATTTTTTCCTTCTAAATATGGTTTAAAACAAATCTACAGAAGTCCTTAAAATTCATTTACAGTCCATATTAAGACTAAACAATGTAAATTTTGAAACAAGAACTAATACTATTACCCGTTTCATAGAGATAGCAAAAAAGTGACCCGATTTTGAGAAGGGGTGATGCAGAACACATGTTTTTTTTACAGCATAGTTTTTGGCACTTTAATTTTTTTTATGTACATTGTGTTTTAAAATGGTAGTGATTTTCATGCTAATTTTAAAAAGTGGTAATTCTCGATGAGACCCTTT
Organism: Pinus tabuliformis; assembly: GCA_031772625.1. Classification (NCBI taxonomy): domain Eukaryota; kingdom Viridiplantae; phylum Streptophyta; class Pinopsida; order Pinales; family Pinaceae; genus Pinus; species Pinus tabuliformis. The sequence goes on from CM062806.1 coordinate 66,255,682, forward strand.
TTTTAAAAGACCTAATTTTTGACTTTAAATTTTCTCATGTATGAAATGTAAATAATTATTTTCTTAATTTAATAATTTTTGAAGTGGTCTTCTTCTTCACACACACACACACATATATATAAAATTTTGTAGTGTGATTTTTATTGTTTTGCATATTTAAAGAAGAAGATCGATATTTTGAATTTTTCATATTCTACATATTTATACATCGGTAATTAATTTTTCAATCCATATGAAATAATTGTCTCTAAAAAACAATAATTTTTAACAATTGACATAAAAATAACCATTTTTAACATAAATATAACTAAAAAACTACACATTTTGATAATTTTTTCTAATTTTTTGCTAGAAATGACATGTCAAAATCACAATTTTTATAGGAAATTTTTAACTAAAATAATAGTTTTTTTAATGAATTTCATGTCAAAAAAAATATTAATAATCACTGTTTTTTTCAAAAAATAATGATTAACATAAAAATTAATGCGAAAATCACATAATACAAATATTGAACGCATAACAACCTTAATTGAGTGCTTATTCTTCTCATAAAATGTCAAAGTCAAAACATTACAAGTATAACTAATTAATAGTTACAAAAAATGAGCTTGATTTCCAAGCATAACCTAAATTTATTCAACAATGTCACGTAATCCAAACTCTTCGTTCTCTAAAGTTTCTTTTTTGCTAAAGTAAGAGACTTTCCTTCTATTTCAATAACCCAAAAGTATAGTTACAATAAGTACAAAAGGCCTAAAAAACTTAAGGCCTACGAAACCAACGAGATCGAACTAACAAGGATGAGACCCACCAAACCAACTAAAGGACAAGCTATCGCTCAAATCATCCCCCCGAAAACAAGAAGACCCAAGGTCAAAATCCGCAAAACATCCCGTGATTAACTTGCAAAGAGTGAACCAACACGCGACCACAAAGAAGACCCAAGGTCAAAGTTCGCGGTACCTCCCGTGTTTAACTCGTAAAGAGTGAATAGACTCGCGATCCCACAAACAAGCCCGACGAGATCTGACTGTCGAGTGCCCCCACAGAAAAGGATGACGCTGAGAAATATTGGAGAGCCAAGATGCAAGGACTTTAAGGCGCGATCAAAGGAGGTATGTTGAGCATGACCCCTGCCACGTGGTCAGAGCTGAGTGGAATCGATCTCAATGGGCCAAAACAACTTACCATTCTTGAGCCTTGCAATCAAAAGAAAACCACTTCTTGCCTGGTTTTCCGAGTCAGAAGAGAATAAGCGGGTAAAGATCGTCGTGGGAGCAGACTAGCCTTTCATGCTACTAAAACCGGCTATAAAGCTCGCCACCGAACCATTTTGTAAGTGCAAATGAAACCCTGTGTCGTCATTCAACTGCAAATGAAACTCTGTGTCGCCATTCAATGAATGAAGGAGATAAGTTTCCTTACCACAAAACAAGATATCCCCATGTAGAGAAAGCCCTATGACAAGGATCCAACCGCCGAATTGAGAAAGAACAGGCATAGAGAGATTTAATCATGTCCTGCCTCTCGAGCCCAAAAATCGAAAATTTATTTATCCTATGCGACATGAGCATCACAGAGGGCTTTTATCCTATTTGGAGGCATCTCCTGCCATTTCATTTCGATTCTGCATTCAAGATTTACGACACCTTGGTTGGCCAGTAGACCTACAAGTTTGTTGGCCATCCTCTGAACATGATTGAAGCTAACCGTTCTTAGACTCTGTAGATGTTTTTGGATTCTCTGGTACACTTGTATAAGTCTCCATTGTTTTGAGACTCTTTCAGGCGTTGTTCCATAGCTTATTTTCTTGACTACATTTATAGAAATCTCGGAGTTTTCTTCGATGAGAACATTTGAGCTATAATTGAGTTTAAAAAGCTCTAGACATTGTTCCAAAGCCATTAATTCAACCATGTTGTTGGTGGCTTGGCCTAAATTATAGTGTAAAGTAAAAATTATTTTTCCGTCTTCATCTCTTAACACCCCTCCATAACCTGCCATCCCCGGCTTGCTTTTTAAAGCCCCATCAATGTTGCATTTTAGATAATCTTTTGGTGGAGGATGCCAGAACTCCTTTTTCTTTTCCCACATTCTTTCTTTTTTGCTCAGACCATTGAGGATGATCTCATGCATTCCCAGCTGCTTGAGAGTTCTCAATTCAAGTGCCAAGGGAGGATTCGAGGGATAACTGTGCACTGTGGTGGAAACAGTCTCCTTTATCTGCTTTAAGATCAAATCCATAAGGCAAAGAAAAGCATTTTTTTCATCCTTGAAAATTATTTTATTCCTTTATTTCCATGTATTCCAGATAATGAAGCTTGGTGTAAAGGTCCAGGCTAAATTAAGGATCTCATACTCTGAAAAGTTTTTTCTCCACTTGTTCAAGGTGTTGATAATGCTGCCTTTATCTCTGTATGTCTGTTGAAAAATGCTATTGAAAGAATCCCACAACCAAGAGGTATAGGTGTAGTTATTGAGAATATGCTCCATAGTTTCCTCTTGAGCCTCACATAATTGGCATCTAGAAGGCCCCATTACCCCCCTCTTCTGAACGTTTTCCCAAGTTAATATTCTCTTGTGATGAACTAACCACATAAACAATTTGATCTTCATCCATCCTTGGTGGCTCCAAAGTTTTTGCCAGGACTTAGCCAAAACACAGGGATCTAGGTTAAGAGAAATTCTTTTAGCTTCCTTAATGTTGAAGATTCCTTCTTTGTTTTGGGCCCATCTTAACTGATCCTGCCCATCTGTAACCAAGATCTTCCTCTGGTTTAAAATTTTCATGAGTTCTTCTGATTTTGCTTTTCAGGGGTCGTCCACTCTGCATTCTATAGTCCTCTAGCTTCTCCATTTCTTAGTGTCATGAGGAAGATTCCAGAAGTCCCTAACTTTTATTAGTCCTTGGAAATTAGTTCTTGCTTGATGCCCATAAAGTCCTCCCTAATCAACATAGGTTCCTGTTGCCATTTATCTTCCCAGAAGAGAGCCTGATCTCCTGCTCTGATTTCCCAGAAGCTGTTGTTTTGTACCAGGCTTCTATTTTCCCAGGCTTTATTCTAGATGTGAGAGCCTTTTATGTTCCCTGACATTCTGATGATATCACTCGTTTTCTAGGGGTTAGCATATTTCTCTTTCCAGGTTTTAGCCCATTGCGCCCCTGGTTCCTTAACCCATCTCCACCAGAGTTTGGCTCCTAAAACACTACTTAGAATCTCATGATCGTCTAGGCCTAGGCCTCCATGACTTTTGGGTTTATAGATTTTATCTCAAGAAACAAGGGCCCATTTCTTTCTGGTTCCCTCCTTGCCCCAGAGAAAGTCTCTCTAAAGGTTCCTAAATTGCTATAAGACTCCTTTGGGAGCTGGCAGGGTTAATAAAAAGAAAACATGGATAGATTGAAGAACTGTCTTCGTTAAAATCAATCTTCTCGCAAGGTTCAACGCTTTGTAAGTCCATCTTTTGATCTTGTCTTGCATCTTATTGAGCACTAGTTCCTAGATACTTTTGTGCATTGTTTTATCCATTAGGGGGATTCCCAAATATTTAGAGGGGGGGACCTCCCTTTGGAAGCCCAAAATTCTGGAGATGTTCCTTTGAATAGCAATGTTAGTATTGAAGAGAAAAAATTTGATTTGGAGAGTTTGACTTCCATACCTGAAGCCGAGGCAAAGTCATTTAATATTTTTTTGTACGTTGCAGCTTCCTTGACTGTGGGGATACCCTGTAGCATGGTGTCATCCACAAATTTCTGATGAGTCAAGGCTTGGCCATTCTCCATTAAATGTAGGCCCTTGATCTTTCCCAAGATTTTAGCCTTTTTAATGGTTTGGCCCAATCCTTCCATCATGAGGATAAAAAGAAAGGGAGAGAGAGGGTATCCCTACCTGAGGCCTTTGGAAGGTGTGAAGATCTCTGAGGGCGAGCCATTCACTAGAATTGAAAAGCCGGGTGAAGTAACCAAAACCATCACCCATATGATCTAGTCATGATCAAACCCAAAAGAAGAAAGGACCTTTTTTATGTATGTCCAGTTCACCTTGTCATACGCTTTTGCAATGTCTAATTACATGATCATACCGGCCTACCTTTTACTAGTGAGAGAATGAACAACCTCGTGGGCTTGAATAATATTATCCAGGATTTGCCTTCCTTCAACATAACCAAACGGTTTCCCAGATATCAAAGAAGGAAGAAGAGGTTTGAGTCTATTTGCCAAGATCTTGGAAATAATTTTGTAAACAACATTGCATAAAGCAATAGGCTTGAACTTGTCAGGAATCAGGGCTGAGTCCTGTTTCTGGATCAGGGAGATGAAGGAGTTGTTGAGGGCTTTCAGAATGGATTTGCTTCTTCTGGAGTCCTCAACCACCTCCAAAATGTCCTGTTTGACAACATTCCAGCAGGCTTTGAAAAAGTCAACATTGAAACCATCTAGACCTGGAGCTTTGCCATTCTGCATATCTTTGATAACCATACTGACCTCTACTTTGGTTACTGGTTTTTTCAGATTAAAGTTATCTTCTCTAGACACCATCCTAGGAATATTCTTTGTAATTTCCTTGATGTATTGGTATATGTCTAGATTATTTTCATTTTTGATGTCTCTGAAATATTGAACCATCACCCCTTCAATGTTCTTGTGAGAGGTCTGAAGCTCCCTATCTTTATTCAAAATTGAGGAGATTCTATTGTGCGTTATATTGGCTATGGTGGAACAGTGGAAAAAACTGGTGTTTCATTCACCTTCTTTAAGCCATTGGACTCTTGAATTTTGTCTCCAAAAGATTTCCCCCTGTTTGCATAAATTCTCCCAATCAAGGTTGAGTTTTTCAGCATGCTCACTTTTGTTTTTATCAAAACCATTTGTGATCATTGCTTGGTTTAGTTCCTATAGTTTGATCTCTACTGATTTTTTGTTTACAAAAATGTTGCCAAAATCCTTCTTGCTCCATTCTTTGAGTTTGATTTTTATGTGCTTTAGTCTTTTATGTAGGAGGAACATTTTGGAGCCCTGAACCTGAAGATTTTTCAATGTTGCTGATGAAATCTAGATGGGAGAGCCAGATATTCAAATCTGAAGGGTCTATTTCTGGGAGCATCAATTCCCTTGATTTCTAATTGAATCGGCCAGTGATCAGAGCCTCAAAATGGAAGAACACTTGAGGATATTTCTGTATTTGTGAGCATTAGATTTTCAGAGATCAAAAATCTGTCTAACTTGGAGGCAACCTGAGCATTTCCGCCTCTTTTGTTATTCCAAGTAAAAGGATCGTTACGCATTTTAGAGTCAACCATTTTCAAGTATTCTGTGAAAGAATGGAATCCTACTAAATCTCTAATGAGGATTCTGGTGCCTCCTTTTTTTTTCTGAAAGAGATTTAATCCTGTTAAAGTCTCCTCCAATGACCCAAGGGATTTCTTCATGTCTGCTTCTGAGATCTGCCAGGGAGTTCAAAAATCTAAGCTTCTCTTCAATTCTCTGAGGACCATAGACATTTGTAACCAAGAAGGTCTCAGACATCCCCATTGGTTGAATGATAGCTGATAAGTAATTTCTCGTCGCCTCTACATCTACAATGCTAAATTTTTGGGGGTTCCAAAGAGTGAGAATGCCTCCCACTGTGTTCTCTGCTTTGACTTCTAGAAACTCAAATTTTCTAAGCCATTTGTTATGGATTTGCTTTATTTTCTGAATGGAGCATTTTGTTTCTTGAATGAAGATTATGTCCGACATTTCTAGTTTCATTCTATTACTTAGCACTCTCTGTTTTCTTTTACTACCTAGACCTCTGATATTCCATGAAATGAACTTCATAATTAAAGATTTGTAAAGGAGTAACTAGTTAGATCTTTCATCTTACCCGAATCTATCCTTAGCTTTACACACTCCATCAGGAGTTCATTTTTCGTTTTTCTACCTCTCTTCTTACCTGGATTTCTGGTGGCTAATCCTGGATTTACTTTCATTGTTTTCACTCCTCTGTGTTCCTTTTTGTACCTTTCTCCTATCCTCGTTCCCGAGTCTTCCATAAGAATAGCTGATGTATTCTGTTGCATTCTTCTTGAGGTAGAGAATCTATTCCTTCTTTGGTTCCTTGCGTCAGGAATCCTTACAGATCCAAGTTTTCCTTGTCAAGGATATCTTGTAGTTCATTTTCTTCCAGATCTGTTTCACTTTGGGTCATTTCCTGGTCCATTTCCATTTCTGTATCACTTCTCATGGCTTCTTTTTGAGATTTAGCGTCAGAAGAATGATTTGTGTCCTCTTTTTTTCCCTTTTCTTTAGCATTTTCCTCCTGATATTGAATCTCTCTTATGATTTCTTCAGGATCTTCTAGCACTTGAAACTTATTTTTACTACCCTTTTGCCCCTCAGTATGATGTTGCTTTGGTCCCTTTCCCCCCCTTCCTTTGCTAGCCACTTTCTGGAAGCTTTCAGTGTCCTTCATTGCATTCAGTTTATCTTTGTTATCTTCTTTGCTTAGAGGGCAGTCTCTTAATATATGCCCATGTTCATGACATCTTCGGCATCTGAAGGGGATATGTTTGTAGTCTACCATCTGCACCCATTCCTCATCAAAAACTTCCAAGATGACTTCGTCCGAAAGTGCTCCTGATAGATCCATTCCCACACATATCCTAGCAAAGGAGGTATATTTTCCTCTTCTTGTGGCTTCAGAAGCTTTAATATAGCGTCCTAGTTTATTACCAATGGTAGCCAATGATTCAGTTTGCCAATACTCAAGAGGTAGAGAGTAGAGCCTTACCCACAGAAGGACTGAAGAGAAAGTCTCCCTCTCTGGGACAAAGTTCATTCTCCAAGGTCTCATTTAGAGACCTGCTGCAGCAAAAAAATAATGTCCTCCCTCGAATATTTTGTCTTTATCTTCGATATTGGAGAACACTACTGTGAAGAATCCTTTTGACCCTAGATGTAGGTCATTGCTTCCTTTTGGCTACCAATGATACTTGATCCATGTCTGTAAATCCTTTTTAGTGGGCCATAGTCCCATGAATTTACAGATAATGGCGTAGGTTCCCATATGTTCCCTGTGCTCCTGCAGAGTAGGATCATTTAATATTACTCGAGGAGTGATTTCTACTTTTGGTTTGCAAGGTCCTTTCTTTTTTCTGTCTCTTGAACCCAGACTTTTGTCTTCTTCCTCTTTGTCCTTTGTGCTAGTGTCTTCTTTAGTTCTGGTCCCATCTATTTCCTTTTCATTAACCCTGTTTCTGAAGTTGATACCACCTTTACTAGTTCCAGCTGGTGATTTACTTCTGCTGGCCACTTCTTCTTTGTAGGAGGGAGCCGAGCACCCCCCTGCCATTCTCCATTCAACTCTAACTCTACTTACAGTGGTTACTAAGGCTACTGCGTGTCTCCCACGCTCTGTCATTCATCCCTTCCCATCTTCGTTCTCTAGAGTTTCATCATTGTCTTCTTCCACAATATTTTCTGCTTCATTTTGGTGATTTTCCTCTTCTAATGGATCTTTAATGTTTGCGAATCTCCCAATGTATGCCTTTCCAATCATTCGGTGTATTGGTGGTTGGGGTTCCTATGCCTTTTTGCCACACATGATTCACTAAAGTCCCCTTTCTTTAACCCAATTTCTTGCATTGCATCTAGAAGAAACTGAAGAGCATTGATTCTTTGCTGAATAAAATTGTACTGTATTGGATCTTTTTCAATTACAATGCAATTTCTTCCTTTTTTAAGGAAACATGCTAGTGTTGTACCTAATTATCAAGCACAAAAGAAATAATGAAGTAAATTAATACAATGACATATAAATTAAGAAATAACATATTGAAATTCAATTCCATATAATAAAACTTACCTGAGCCAGAAAATAAATCCAGAACCAAAGCTCTTTCATTTGAACATATGTCTATTAGATAGTTAATCAATAACTGTGGTTTTGATAAATGTCCACTATCTCTCTTTTTGCTTCTTTCTCTTCATATGTTAGTTTTCTCACAACAGCATCATAAGTCAGTATTTGGCTATGACTCTTTCCATCTACTCGATTTAAAATCATAGACATATTGCTATCATCTTTTACCCAACTATCAATATGGATGATCTCACAATTATTTATAAATAGTTTATCTTCACAGTTAAGAAGACTTTACTCTTTCCTGTAACATGAAATAATAAAAGTTCAATTAACTTGTATATAAATGAATTTTTTAACATTAATCAAATATACATTTTAAACATCTTACCATATAAGATGCATCCTTCAATTTGTTTTCCCCTTGAAGATTCCTGGAATCACCCCGCCACCCCCGCGGGCCGTTAGGCTACCAGGGGTGGGAAGGAGGCTATGGACGTTGGGCTGCCCGGGTGGTGGGGCGATTCCGAGAATCACCTCACCACCCCTGCGGGCCGTTGGGCCGTCGAGGTGGAGCAGAGGTTGTCCAGAATCGCCTCACCACCCCTGCAGGCCATTGGGTCATCAGGTGGGGTGCAGACTACACACAACCTCCACCCTACCCCGGTGGCCCAATGGCCCATGGAGGTGGCGGGGTGATTCCGGGATTCACACTGCCATCCCTGCAGGTTGTTGGACTGCCAGGGTGCGGCGAAGGGCTGAAAATAGCCTCTGCCCCACCCCAACGGCCCAAAAACCCACAGGGGTGGCGGGGTGATTCCGGGAATCACCCCGCCTTCTGCCCAACCTCGGCGGCCCAATAGCCCATGGGGCTGGTAGGGTAATTCTCAGAATCACCTCGCCCTTGGCCCCACCACTACAACCCAACGACCTGCGAGGGTGGCGGAGTGATTCTCGGAATCACCACGCCACTCCCATAGGTCGTTGGGCCGCCAAGGTGGGGTGTAGGCTGGGAGTGGAGGGGAGATTCTTGGAATCACCTCACCACCCCTGCGGGCCGTTGGGCCACTGGGGTGGGGCAGAGGCTGTCCGGGAATCGTCTCACCACCTCCACAGGCTGTTAGGCCCTTTTGAGGTGGGGCAGTGGCAGAACCCAAGCTCCTTCATTTGAACATATGTCTATAAGATAGTTAATCAATAACTATGGTTTTGATAAATGTTCATTATCTCTCTTTTTTGCCTCTTTGACTTCATATGTTAGTTTTCTCACAATAGCATCATAAGTCAGTATTTGGATATGACTCTTTCTATCTAATTGATTTAAAATCATAGACATATTGCTATCATCTTTTACCTAACTATTAATATGGATGAGCTCACGATTATTTATAGATAGTTTATCTTCATAGTTAAGAAGATTTGACTCTTGCCTGTAACATGAAATAGTAAAAGTTCAATTAACTTGTACATAAATGAAATTTTTAACATTAATCAAATATACATTTCAAATGTCTTACCATATAAGATGAATCCTTCAATTTGTTTTCCCCTTGAAGATTCCCGAAATCACCCCGCCACCCTCGCGGGTCGTTAGGCCACTGGGGGTGGGGAGGAGGCTATGGACATTGGGCTGCCTGGGTGGCGAGGTGATTCCGAGAATCACCTCCACCCCTGTGGGCCGTTGGGCCATCAAGGTGGGCGGAGGATGTCTAGAATTGCCCCACGACCCCTGCAGGCCATTGGTTTGTCAGGTGGGGCGCAGGCTGCGCACAACCTTTGCCCCACCCTGGCGGCCCAACGGCCCACGGAGGTGGCTGGGTGATTGTTTGGTCAATTTAGTGTGTCCTAAATTGCTACATTAATTATCAATCCGGGAGTCGTAAACTAATGAAGTGTGGCGTACTATAAGTGCAAGATAACCTCTTTCTTACTTTTTTTCGTTTTTCAATTTTTATTTTGTTTTGGGGGGTTTTGTCTTTTTTTATATCCTAAATGGAAATCCTATTCCTAAGTCTCTAGAAGGCAAGTACGGATATAGTTTTTAGGCGATTAGGTCCTCTATAATGGTTTCCAGAACTTGACACTTCAAAATAATGAAAGTAATGAAAGTAATGCTTGAATCAAGAATGAAAATACGATGTTATTTAAAACAAGTAAATAATGAACCACTGGTTATGAAACTATTATCTCTTCTGCTGTCTAAATACAAAAAATGAATTAAGCTACTGCACTCAAGGAAATCAAAGATTTCAAGGAAAGTAAAACTAAAATCAAATTACATCATTCATACTTCGATCCCTCGCCAGTTAGTCTCGCTATAGCTTTCAGAGGTAACTGCCAATGACATGAGCAATCCAATATCTAATTGTAGAAAAGTAAACTAAAATCAAATTACATCATTCAAATTTCAATCCCTCGCCAGTTAGTCTCGCTATGGCTTTTGGAGGTAACCGTCAATGACATGAGCAAGTTGATTTCTAAACTAACTTATCAAAGCAAATGAAGAAGACTGCAATCAACAAAATAGAACTGGAATTAAAAAGAAACTAAGAAAGCAAAGTCAGAAGAGGATTAATTCCATGTCACTAGTCATTGTGAAAATTATATGTAGATGCCCAGGCTGCCTACTCTATCCTGAAACATGCACACACTGATCAGCAGTATACAAAGCATGTAAATTATGAACAGAAACGAAATATTATTACCACAGTTAATGAAATATACACAAGTGAATGACTATGGCATATAAGCAATGAACATAAAGAAATACTACGTGAAACTGTACACAGTAAGAAAACGAAACCTCAATGTGTAGGGGCCCTCTGTACAACCTTGGCCAATAGGCTATCAATCCAAAATCACGTTTACGCAAGCATGTAGAACAGAGTCTTCGTATATATATCTCAAAACACAGTTACAACAATAAACTAGTGTCACGGCATAGTGAGTTCTTAACAACAAACTTACATTCAAAAAGACTAACTACTATGCGTATCAGAACGCGTTATTTATAACAAAGGTTACATAATTGCTTTTCCTGGAAAACTATGTGAACAGAGGACACGTGAAAAACAACGTCCATGGATTTAGCATCATGGTCTCCGAGATTACGCAATCTTATTGAAAGTGGCTGTTGGATCCACATCGTGGTCAGCCTACAGGTGTCAGCATTCCTCTAGAGATCTAGAAATGGCCACGAAAGTCTTCACGTGTGTTATCACTCAGGTTGTCCCTGAAGGTTAAGAAAGGGATACGGTCGAGGTAACCACAAACCAACTTTGGACTGCAGGTTCTAGCCAACCTGCAATGAGAGAGGGTTCTCTCTTTTAGATTTAGCTTTGTTTAAAAAAGATTTTAGGCTAGGTCTTGGGTCCAGAGGGTTTTTTGTTTTGTTTTGGTGGGAAAATTAACACTTTTAGGTAGAGAGGCAGAGTATAGTCTGAATCTTTCAAACCATTGAGCGTGGAGTCGAGGAGGGGAACTGCCAGTGTACTTCTTCCATAACAGTGAGGGAACATGGAGCAAGATAGCTGAGGTTGAAGCAATTTTCAGGTTTAAGGGATGAACTCAATGCTAAAGAAAGAGAGGCAGTTAAGAATCTCTCCAACAGATTAGCAGAGAAAATAACAGGGCGCTACCTAGGGGCAGTTAAGAATCCCTAGATAATTGGCCAACACAGGTGAATTGGGGTAAACATGAGCCGGGAGGAATTCAATGTTCATAACCAATTCTTTTAGAGGAAAACATCAAGAAACAACAGAAATTGAGCATAGAGAGTATTTAAACTAATTCTAGGCTATTCCTTCTTTCTTCTATTTAGATAATGGCAAACACATAAACAGAGATAAGAGGCACTTATTGCTTCAGGCCGCAGCGCAGGAATTCCAGCTTCAACTCTTCAAAACATTCATCAACATCAGACAGTTCGCTCTCGAAGCTTTAAGCAACCTTTGATTACAGAAAATTTCAAGTATACACAGCGAGTCTCTAGTGAAAATTCTCAATTAACTCACCCTTAAGACTATACAGATGGTGGTATATATAGGGAAAAAATTTCTATCTACTACTTTTATTACATCTTGACCTAATCAGGTCATAAAACATAATTTATTGACCTAACTCTATCTGGAATTAAATTCAAAAAATCTCTTGAGTGGCGTTGAGGGTCACCGTATCAGAAATAAGCAAATGATGTGGTCCTTGGTGGCTTGCTGTAGTGTCTTCTGAAGTAAATATGCATGGGTTCCTGCTCCTCGATGTCTGCCTGCATTTAAAGTTTAAGCTGTGTTTTGAGTGCAGGAATGAGCTTTAGCTGCTTGATTTGACTTTCTGGGGGCTCATTAATTCTTAGCTGCTTCGAGCCACTAAAATATCTTCAGCTGATACTCTTTGTCGTTTTTCCTTCTCTGATACTCTTTGACAAAATCTGGACTGCTGATCTGATATGCTGCGGGTCTAATCACTAATAAATGGTCGTTGTTTGGCCTCTGTATCTTCTGGAATGATCTTCTGCTCCTTTTGGTGTGCTCTGTGAAGAAAACGGATCATTTGTGCGCCTTTTCGGGCTTCCTGGGCTGCATAGTGAGAAGATTCCTTAAAGATTCCCTGAAGATTCTCCATTTCGGCCTAAAAAATCCTGCGATGGCGCAAATCGCTCATCAAAAACTGCCTCAGAATTGTATTCCGGGGCTCTGAAGTGTGACTTTCACGCCTCTGCGCCCAAGAAAGTGTTGATGACGTCAGCATGACATCAGCATTGTATGGCGGGTGACGTCAGCATGACGTCAATAAGGCGACGTGGCAGGATGACGTCATCACGTACGGACGATGATGTGGCAGGTATGGTGGCAGGGCACATGGTAGTGACGTGGCAGGAGGCCACGCAGGCAGGTGACTCATCCGGTGACTGTGCAGGGGGTGACGTAAGCAGGGACTGTGCAGGGGGTGACGTGGGGCATGACGTCACAAGGTGGTAAGCGGTTTTTGGCGCACCGCTTATGGGAAAAGGTGGTTTCGGGGGAGGGGGCTCCGCCACACCCCAGAGCCTGACGCGTGGCGGGAGTACGGCGGCAAAACCGCCGAACTCCCGGACGCTAAAGGCCGGGCGTGTTGCATATAGGAAAGCCCGCCAGCCGTTGATCTGTGGGGCGGGCGATCCAACGGTTGGCGGCGATCGCGAGGTAACGGCGGGTTAGCGGGTGGGAATATTCGCAGGAATATTCCAAATTTAATATATGCGCGCGGTGGGTTAAAAACTATAGGAAAAGGGTTTATGTGGGTTTTACAGGCGCGGGCTTAATACTTATGCACAGAAACTTTGGGTTAGGGGCGGAATATGGTTTTCTTTTACAGCGTTAGGGTGAAATTTTACAAGGGGAAAGGTGAAAACATGGGTTTTTTGGGGGTTTTTTGGGTTAAAGGAGAGGTTACTAGCTGACCAGATGTCAACTAGTTCCTTAATGACTCGGATGGGTTAAAAATAGCCCCATATGGACTGTGATTTCCCGGACTTGTAGAGAATATGTCTATATTTCCAGGGAGGGGTATTTACATAGGGGAGTTTATATACATGATTTTAATAGGGGGAGGGAAAAACTGATAGGGAGTTATATAATAAAGTTAAAAGTTAATATGGAGATGAAAAGAGGGCGCTAAGGTGTGAGACCTTATGCCATTTTGGGGAAAAGAAGGCTCACAGATGATGAGTGAGCAGTCCTTGAGTGAAGGAGATCCTCACCAAGGCACATGTCATGGAAATGATGAAACTGAGAGGCTCAAGCAGATCTTAACCTCTTGGGGGATGCTAGTAAGTGACTTTGGGGTGATGAGAAGAAAGGGGAGGTTAGTGAATTTCCAGCTTGAGTACCTCCTTTGAATACAAAACTGCCTGATAATTGTGATCTGAAAAGATAAGATATTGTGAGATACAAAATTGATTACCAATCATGATTCTGCCACATCAAAACTACCTACCCAGCCTACTCTCCTAACATTTTTTTCTTCTTTTTGCTTTGGGTGCACTTAGACTTGCAGACCCATCCTTACAATGTTTCCTTTTTTCTATTTTCCTATCTAAATCTACACTTGTTTCTGCCAGGGCCCAGATTAAACAGTTGGGTCCCTTTGATTCTCTGCCTATCTACAAATCTGCCAAGATTAAACTGTTTGGACAGATGCATTCTCTATATTCTACAACAAAAAATTGAAACCTAGGGAGACCAAGATTAGACTGTTTGGACCTCCCTAAAATGAAGAACTCTTCAAAACTGGGACAACTCCTCAAAATGGAATCACAGCAGTGACATTTGGACTGGCACATTCTCATGGTATCTTCTGGAAATATGGAACATTGCAGCTTGCCAAGTATGACATATTTGGCATGTAAAAATGTCAATCATGAAAAATGAAACCTGTTGCAACAGGAGGCTAACAGTGGCTCCACTTGGGGATGGCTTTTCCTTGTGAAAAGTCAAGAACAGCAGGTCAGACTGCCTTGATCTCTGTTGTCACCGTAAACTGAAAAACTTCTTTGCTCTGGCTGTTAGAAATATGAAACTCTGTGACAAAACAACCTTCTCCTCAAGTGAATCTTTGTGAACTGCTCAGCAACGCCTGCTTTCTTCTGCGTGCTGGATTATTATGTACAATGCTGCCTGAGAATATATTTTTGAAAACATGGATTGCAAATTGATGTACTTCTTTCAGCATTGGTCTGAAACAATTTGCTGAAATTTTTCCTCTTCTGTTAACCTTTTCTTGCCTGAATATTGCAAGTGCAAAACAACTTCTCTTTGACCCGAATTGCTGTTATGACATTGTTACTCTTGCTGTTTTGCTGAGATTGATACAAAGATAGGTCTTGAAAAACTGGACAATCAGCACAGGCTGTGCCTCCATGAATTTACTGTTGTTCCTGTCTTTTTTCTTGTAGGAACAAGATTGGACACCCACTCAGAGAATCTGATAGGGGCTATTATGCCTGCTTCCCATATCCCTTTTACTTCTTTTTCAATTGGGGGAAGTAGCACAGGGTTGATTCTTCTCAATTTCTGTTTGAAGGGCTTCTGATTGGGCTTCAATGGGATTGTGTGTTGAATCACTGATGTATCATAGGACTTCAAATCCTCATAGCTCCAAGCAAATACATCTTGAAATTCTTTGAATAAGTCAATGTACTTGGGCTTTTGATCGGGTGGCAAATTTTTGGACAGTTTGATCATTTTTGGATTCTCGGCTGTCCCTATGTTGTGCTCTTCTATTTCCGTGTTTATTGGTTGCAGTTTTGGTTTTCTGGGAACATCATTAGAGTCAAACATGTCTTCTAAAGGGGTGAGGCCAGCGGGCAAAAGTTTATCTTTCAAGTCAATGACCTCTGCCTCTGTTCTGTCTGTTTCTTCTGCCTATGTTTGTTTCAGTTGTTCAATGTTTTCATTGTCAAAAATGGTTGGCTTCAGAATCAGTTTGGCTATTGCAGCATCTAAAGCTTGCTGACTTTCATTTCTCTGTTGTTCAGAATCTATCATGGCATCCGTGTCAATGTGAATATTTGAAAATTCGTGCACAAGGGTAAGGAAATTATTAATCTGGGCATCATTCTCGAATACTTGCCAATCTCTGACATTATTTGGGATCGTGGGCCTATGTTTTATTTCGGCTGTGAAACGATGATTCGGGTCAAAAGGAAGCTTGCATGTACTTGCGAAGGTGGCTAGGTTGTGTGCATGAATGTTGTGATTTCTGGAAATCTTGTCAAGCTTGAATTCAGTGAATGACTGGAGTATGTCAGTAGCAGCTGTTCTGTAGGCTCTCATTCTATTGTCATTGGTAACAAAATTACCTTTCATCTATTGTATAACTAGATCAGAGTCACCTAAGATAGACACTTTTACAGCACCTAGAGTTTTCAGCAGTTTAAGGCCTAACAGCAGAGCCTCATACTCTGCCATGTTATTTGTGGATTTGAAATTCAGTCTATAGGCATGTCCTTCTGCATGATTATCATATGTATTGTGAATCCAGACACCTGCCCCTACTCCTAACTTGTTAACAGAGCCATCAAACTCTAGAAACCATGTGATGTCTTGCTTGTGATCAGTATCAAGAGATTTAGCTTTTTTAGGATTGGGCAGATTTAAAATTTCTGTTTGGGGAGGTTCTTGTAACATGCTGGTTGCATTTACTGTTTTGACGATTTCTCTATTATGGGTAACCTTTTCTTCGCTGATGTGCCCTTGTTGTTCTAGAGCTAGCAGTTTACCCTCAGTGGGTAAATTTATTTCATGATTAAATAAAATGAAAGAATCCATATCGGAATGAATTGAATAAATGGGAAAATTTTCAGGCTTGCTTTCACTACTTACTACGTATTTCATCAGCGTTTCTCTGTACAGTCTCTTTGGTTTCCCAAAGACTGAAATGGTAGCATAGGAAAGTTCTAGTGAAGGGATCCTTGAAGCTTCGCTCCCCATGAT